>JUJX01000237.1:0-16811 GCA_000800745.1 Diaporthe longicolla | reverse complement strand
ATGGGTGGACTGTGGGTGGATGTGAGTGGATGTGCGGTACCAGAGCAGATCTCGAGGTGTCAAATGGCAATCTTCTGTCTCCGTGTCTGCACCTCGTCTCTTGCAGCCCGTCAAAGATTGCAAGCATGGCTGCATCGTCCGACCAACACTTGCTCCTACATATGTACTAGCCCGGTGTAACGTCCAGGTAGTCTGTGGCCCGGGTCATGCGTGTGATGAACTACCACGCTGCAGTCCAATAACAACCAGACAGCCAGAAAAGATGCAGACATGGCCAGAGGGCTGGACATGGCATCGGCCGACATTTTTCATCCGTGCTCCCCTCCCCCCCCTCCTCCTTCACCCCGTTCTCTCCCACCCATCCACCACCCCTTGGCCCCACCTCGCCCCTCACCCACGGACTCAACAGGGTCCACGGGGCTGTCCCTGCAACACGCAAAATAGCACAGGACTGCCGTGGAATGAATAGACCAATTTGGGGTTTGCCCAACACCTCCTGTCCTCCCTCCGTGGGCGCGCAAACTGATTTTTTTTCTCCGTTGTATTTTTGGCCGTCGACGAGTCGTCTATTCGCCCGTGATCCATTGTACAATGTCCGTTCCCTCCTGATGACACGGTCATTCCGTAACCTTCCAAGTGGTGAACCTTGATTAGTTCCCCTGGTTGGTTCGCTATCGGCATGGCCTCATGGCCCTCATGGCCTGCCCTGCCTGCGGTGGGTGAAGGTGCATGTGTGATGATGCTACTGTATGATATGCCATTGGCGCGTGCCTCTCTTCGCAGACGAGGCAACCTCTGGTCGCCCGTCGTCTCAACCTCATCCGTCCCATTCCGATTTGTTGGCACTCTACCTTCGCTGCACCCTAGCTCCCACCTGCAACAAACAGGCAATGCCATGCGTATGCGTATGCGTATGCGCGCCTGCCCTGAGTGGCAGGGCCTGCGGGACAAAGTGTGAGAAGTGTGCAGGTTCTGTTACCCCTATTTTTGGGTTGGGGTTTCCCGATTCCTAATTTTTTCCCTCATTTCTAGACGGCTCTGCAGTATGTATCAAATATAAGGCTCCGGCCCATTCTGCTGCATGGGGCATGGGATCGACGGTCGGGCTCCTCGACACGGCTTCATTCCCCTTTATTAGTGCACGCTACTCGGCGCGATCCCATCTTGTTGATGGGATTAGCCCTCCGCACAACCTTGGAGGAGCCACGTCGTTACCACGTGTGGTCAGGGGACCGTCGAGCCGCCTACGCCACGCCCGCAAACACTTGACCAATGCTGGAGTCTGTCCCCTATTAGCGGCCGTTAAGCTTGTCCTGCCTGGAAATAGTCTACCGTATCCAGAATGCCCTGACTGCACGCAGTACACAGTACCCACCCTATTCTGCCACTCTAGCGTGAAACAATCCCCTTCGACGTGCGTAGTGGTTCATCTAGATGACTTGATGACCTACACCACGCTGTAGCACATCGACGGGGCAACCTAAGTGGTAGAAGTTCGTCCCATATCGACTGTCCGCGACTGTTTCAAAACAGTACCGCCATTGCTGTCTCCCTGTGGCGTATTCGGGCACTTGACCGTTCGCTGACCGGTCACCTCCTGAATCCCAAGAAGCACAAAGTGAGAGCCCACCCACGGCACCTCTGGTGATCAATTTGCGAGAGTGATGGCTCAATTGAAGGTTTCGTTTGGACCCAGCGAAGCATTGCTGTGGTGGCGAGCGCCCATTCCTGGCGTCTCTCCTATTGGCTGTGGGTGGGAGCGGTCGTCTTCAGGGTTAGGGGACAACCCGCCCCTGCCACCTAGATGACGGGCAATCAAGCTGTACCACACAGGCCTTTTCGGACCTGAGACTACCTTCCTGGAGAGCCAGAGACTGCCTACGTATGGTTCTAGGAATTTTTGGTGTAGAAAGTGGATTCTCAATGCATTTGGTCCCTTGTGTCTTGAACTTGGTCCCCAGTATGATGTGCTGTACCAATTGCTGCCCTCGGAAAATCCTCATGGGACAGTCTAGACGCCAAACTCGCCTCCGATACAGGACCTGACCCGTCATTCGTTGTCATCCTTGCCGGCCAGACGGGCAGGATCTGTAGCTCGATTGAGAAAGTATTCACTCCTGATCGTTGTTCCCCAGAAGCTGTGAACCACGAAGGATTCTCGACACTTTTGAGATGGATTGGAGCAGCCAACAGGCCCCCTCTTGGGCGGCGGGCAGAGCAGACGAGGTTGCCGAGGTGAGCAAGACTTCTCGAGTCACACCACCTACCACCCCGCAAAAAATCCATCGCTGACACATCGCAGCTCATCGACGCGGTGAAATCTCTCATAGTACCCTTCGTCAGGGAGGCAGACGACAATGCGCAGATCAGGGCCGCCGGAGGGGACACCCAGGCGGCATCACGACCTGCCAACGCCCTCATCAGCGGCGACCTGGTCCCCGCCAAGGACCTCCACCAGCACCTACGTGATATTCTGCCCTCGGACGAGGGCCTTGGAAAGGATGGCCTTACCGCTGCCATCTCGCAGATCCTCAGATTCAGCGTCAACACCTGGGACCAGGGCTTCCTCGACAAGCTGTATAGCTCAACCAATGCAGTTGGCGTCGTCACCGAGATGCTCTTGGCCGCGCTGAACACGAATCTCCACGTCTACTCCGTCTCACCCGCTCTGACAATCATTGAGAAGCTCACTGCTAAGGAACTGGCCGGGCTGTTCGGCTTCGAGGGCCCACACGCTGGTGGCGTCACCATCTCCGGAGGCAGCGCGTCGAACATGACATCCCTTGTTATCGCCCGGTCTACGCTCTACCCAAACACCAAGGCTTGCGGCAACGGCGTGTATGAGTTTGTCGTGTTCACCAGTGAGCATGGCCACTACTCGGTTGAGAAGGCTGCAATGACGTGCGGAATAGGCAAGAGCAATGTCTGGTTGGTACCAGTGGACAGGGCCGGGCGAATGATCCCAGCGCGGCTCGCAGCCATGATCCAGCAGGCTCGCAAGCAGGGCTTTACACCTCTCTACGTGAACGCTACCGCCGGGTCTACTGTCCTCGGCTCGTACGATCCGCTGGAAGAGATTTCTGCCATCTGCAGGGCCGAGGGGCTTTGGATGCACGTGGACGCCTCCTGGGGCGGGCCCGTCGTCTTCTCCGCGCAGCACCGCCACAAGCTCAATGGCTCACACCTCGCCAATTCGGTGACGGTGAACCCACATAAGATGATGAACACTCCTGTTACGTGCTCCTTCCTGCTGGGGCCGGACATGCGCGTGTTCCACAAGGCCAACAGGACGGACGCAGACTACCTCTTCCACGGCGATGGCGCGGACGGCGAGGATATTTACGACCTTGCGGACCTGACCCTGCAGTGTGGCCGGCGGGGCGACAGCCTCAAGCTCGCCCTGAGCTGGGTATACTACGGGCCCAGAGGCTTTGAGAGGCAGGTTGACCACGCGTTCGACATGGCAGCATACCTGGCTGCACAGATCGAGACTAGGGAGGGCTTTACATTGGTCACGGAGACGCCTTTGCCATGCCTGCAAGTATGTTTTACCTATAAGTCTTCAGACGTCGCAGAGGAAAATACGAGTAGAACAGCCGAGATGGTCAGGAGGTTGAGAGGTCGGGGCTTCATGATCGACTACGCCGCCTTCAACGGTTCCAGGAAAGATGTGCCCAAGGGAAGCTTCTTCAGGGTCGTGGTTAACGTGCAGACACGGAGGGAAACCCTGGACGGGCTGATCACAGCCTTAGAAGGAGTCGGTCGTGAAATCGACTCATAATATCGCGTAGAACGACGTGTTTGGATAGACCGTACAAGAAACGCCTCTGGGTAGATACCTCTATACACATTAGACTGCAGCAACGAGTTAGAGAGAAGGGGTTCCTTGGATGATATCCTCTTCGCGTTTCCCACCCGCCTAAAAAAAGAGGTCAGGGTTGTGATAACGATAGCGATAACGATAACACCCCCTAGGACCAAAAAGTTTCGAAAATCATCAACCACCGACACTTAAGCTTGCGCAACCAATTGCAGATTCGAGCAGCACTGCAAACATGGCTCGAGATAAGAAATCGAAACGACAACTCATCCGCGACGAAAAGAAGGCCAAGAAGCGACAGCGCGAGCTCGAAAATGACGAGACAAAGCAAGAGAGAAAGCGCCAACGCGTCGAGGCGGCAGAGGCCGATGGCGGCGACGGTGCTACCCTCGACGTCGAGGGCTACAACGGTGTCGCGGAACAGTCGCAACACCTCGGTGGTGGTGTTGGGGGTCCACCAGCAGAGCCAGAGCGTGAATTCTTTGGCATGCTGACCGACGAAGAGCAAGAATATTTTCGCAGCGCCGACGAGAAGCTCGAGACCAACGACTTCGAATCCGACGAGGACAGGGGATACTTCCTTCAGAGCATATATACCGAGGCGGTGGGAAAGGAGCTGAAGCTCGCGAGCAGCCAGTCCTGCTCGAGGCTGATGGAGAGGCTGATATTGCTGAGCAATACGAGGCAGAAGAAGCGTCTGTTCGAGGCCTTCGCTGACCATTTCGTCTCCCTGGTGACGCATCGATTCGCGAGTCACTGTTGTGAGAAATTGTTCATACAGTCTGCACCTGTGGTGACTAGGGAGCTGGGCGGCCCTGTTGAAGAGGAGGAGCACGGAGAGAACCAAGGCGAGGGCGAAGGCGAACAGACTGGAACGAAGGCATCGATGGAGAGTCTGTTCCTGTACACACTGGACGAGCTCGAAGCTCATCTATCCTACTTGCTGTCTGACAGGTTTGGATCACATGCCCTTCGTGTGCTACTTGTGGTCCTATCAGGGCGACCGCTGGACCAGGTCTCGACCAAGTCCTTGCTGCAGAGCAAGAGAAAGGAGCACATCTCCGTGCAGGGCGGACGGGCCGAGACAGACGAGATGACCGGGCAGGCTAGGGTGGTGCCAGAGTCATTTACTATGGCAACTCAAATGATACTGGAGAGCACGACTGCGTCTATGGATCCTACCGCCCTCCGAGTACTGGCGACGCACCCAACAGGCAATCCCGTGTTGCAGTTATTGGTAGACCTGGACATATCGATGAATGGCAAGGATAAGGAGAAGAGGGACCGCCTCCTTCTTCTGAAGCTTCTACCGGGCGCCCCTGACAGCCTGAGCGATAACTCCACGCCGGCCTCGGACTTTGTCAACTCGATGATGTACGACCCGATCGGATCGAGGCTCTTGGAGACGATTGTGACCCATGCGCCGGCCAAGATCTTCAAAGCCCTCAACGCGAACTTCTTCAGCCCGAGGATACATACGTACCTGCGAAACGACATAGCCTGCTATCCGGCAATCAAGGCGCTGAACCGTATGAGCAGGGACGACGTCGCCGAGTCCGCCCGGAAGATGGTGCAGGAGATTCCAAAAGTCGTCGCGGCAAGACGGTACAACGTGTTGAAAGCCCTCTTCGAGCGGTGCCAGGTGCGGCAGGCCACCGAAGAGATCGAAGCGTTGTTAGAGGCTGTGTGCACAGCGTACGGCTCTCGTGACGGGCTCAACCTCATCCCCAGGCTTTGCGGTCTGGACGACGAACCTGCCTCTAAAGACGACGACCAAGCAAAGAAGTTCCAGCCATCACTACAAACCGACAAGCAAAAGGCGGCCGCCCTGTCACACGGCTGCCAGCTAGCGTCGGCCCTCGTCAGCATTCCAGGCGCACCAGCGAGAGCGGTGCAAAAGTCGATGCTGTCGCTCTCCACGGCTCAGCTCATGCACCTGTCAACGTCGACGACTCCGTCCATGATTGTGGTCAAGACGGCGCTGTCGTCCCCAGCAGAGGTGCCCAACTTCCACAAGGCGCTCGTGACCAAGCTGACGCCTAGTGTGATGGACTTGGCGCACTCGCAGATAGGGCACAACGTGGTCAACGCTGTGGTCGGGATCCCGTCTAAGGCGGCCGGACCGGAGACACAAGCCGCGGTGGTGCCGTTCCACCTCAAGGAGAGGTTCATGTCCACGCTTGGGGCGGGCGAGAAGGGCCTGCGGGAGAGCTGGACGGGCAGGAGCGTGTGGCGGACGTGGAAAGGCGACCAGTGGAAATTCAGGAGGAGTGACTGGGTGCGGTTCGTGAAGGAGGTCGACCCCGAGGTGAAGCCCGAGGAGAAGCTTTGGAACAGGGTTGCTGACAAGGAAAAGAAGGGGAAGGGCAAGAAGACCAAGGCGGGTCAGCAGAGGTCGATTGGTAAAGACGAGGATGGAGAATAGGGGGGTGGAGAGGTAGGCCCGAGGAGTGGTAGTGTAGCCAATGATGCCTGGGTAGAGCCCCAGGGAAGTGAAGGATGCTTCACATTTGATACCCAGCTCGAGAGCAGGTCGGGACCGAAGCCGAGAAGGTCAAACCGGCCATCTCCGCAGGTCTCCGTACCCAGTGAATAGAGTTTGAAACCCAGGGCTCGAACCTGATTGCGGTATCTGTTGTAATAGAATCACCAAATCTCGGGGACGTGTACCTAGATACCGTGACAGGCCGACAGGGTGCAGCAAGACATCTCGAGGTCTGATCATGTGCCTCGCTACCGACAGCGCGGGACCACTGTGGAATGGACGGGCGAAACTGAACCACAGCAAACGATACAATATGCAATATATCGGGATGGGCATGTGCTGTGGCGTCTGCAGTGGAGCGTAACACTACACACTACTACAGTACAAGCACGCAGGGCACGACATTGCAACAGAGTGTGGGCGGATTTACGGCAGGGGCCCAGCTTAGGCAGCTTAGGGGGCTGTCGCATGGGGGGCACATGGGGGACAAGAGCAGGGCAGGGGTCAGGTTGCCTTGCCCAGCTTGCCACGCCTGTGTTGCGTGCCTTGCAAGGGGGGGTCGAAGAAGGCTGGAAGGTAAGCCTGGTAAGGTGCGATGGGGCCTCGTTGGGGGCCCTCGAAGGCTCCTGCCGAATGAGGCGGGCTGCTCGCCTCGCGGGAAATTATGGAAACGCTGTCACACTCGGGTGCCTCGGTATGTGCAGGGGGGAGGGGGGGACCGCCAGGGCCAGTTGGACTGGGCGGACCGAGCTGGACCAACCGCAAGCAACTACAATAGCCGGGACGGGTCTTTCTACCTGGCCCACCTGGGCCGGCCTGCACCTGCCTGCTAGGTCCAGATCAACTGCTAAATGCAACGTGCAGCTTGCGCTACTCCCCGACGGCGAGACGAGAGCGAGAGAGAAGACCACACTTCGCCTGGCCTGTTGGGCGAGAGGGAATAGAGCCGCACTCACTCCACTGCCACCGGTGCTCGCTCAGCCTTCAACACATTTTGATTCTCGGCTGCTCTGCATATCACCATGTCCCCCGCCCTTTGATGGCCTCCCCGGGATACCGCGACCTCCGACGCGACGTGCCTGCCCCTGACCTTCTCATCGCGCACGCACACGCAACACTCACAGTCACACTCACACGCTCACATAGTCTACGCACTCACAACCCTCTCACCTACTCCATTGGGCCCTGAGAGCATCGCATATCACTCCACAATCGCAACCACCACCTCGAACAAAGCATCGCCAACTGAACCCTCGTGCCTCGGCACCGCCTGGGCAGGCCCTCCGGTGTCTTAACCAACTGACGGCTGCATCTCCCTCCGTCTGCCGAGACTGGCCGCATCCGCCCCCTTTCATGGCCGCATGACAAGCCAGCCGCCGACATGGAAAGCAGTCCTGGATATGCCAATGCCATGGGCTCGGCCGCCCTGCCGCCCTTGCAGCCGGTCCATCATGTCGCCTGGGCCGAGAGGCCTGTCATGTCCACGCCTTCCCCCGATGGGACAACTCCCACCTCAGCCTCGTCATCCTCGGATGGCCCGCCGCTGCAGGACCCTCCCGCCGTCTCCCCGGCACCCCTGGACTGGGAGGCCCATAAACAGGTCATCAAGGACCTGTATATGGGCCAAAACCTTAACCTCAATGAGGTTGTCGAGAGAATGAGGACATACAACTTTCATGCCACGTGAGCAGAGCCTCCTCCGCCCCTGCGTGCCAGCTCATATTCGACATCGTCGCTCCGCCTCCCCGCCACATCTCTGCCACCCAACACAATGTTGCCATCTGGGCTGACCAGCTTACCCCCGTGTGTTTAGCCCCAGGATGTACAAGGCTCAGTTTGCCCGGTGGACATGGAGCAAGTACAACTGCAAGAGGTACTGTTCGGGTGGCCCACTCTGCCATCGTTGCCCCGGGCTTCAACGACACTAATCTCTTTGACTCAGGATGCGACGTGACCTGTCTTCCGGCAAGGCTATCGAGAAGTCCACTGGCAAGTCGTGTCACAGGGTCAAACGCCAACGTCCCACAAAGGCACCCAAGAGGAAGGACCAGCCGTCATCTGAAGCCACACAGGAAGCCTCTCCGCCCGCCGAAGAAGCCGCAGCTCAGACAGCCGCTGTCATCCGCAGGCCGCAGTACCCCCAACTAAGCGTTCTTTCTTACCAAGTGGCCCACGCCGATGATGGCACTCGCTTCATGCAGTCTGTTCTCACCGACATTAGGAACCACGTCTACAGCTTCTTCTCGCGCAAGCACGAGTGGCAACGGTCTCCTGGGACCGGCCTTATATCCGCCTACAATTATGCCTTCTACGATTCGTTCCGCATCGCAATGGACAGCTTCGTCAAGAATGAGCACTTCAACGGCGGCGAGATCCTCCGCCAGGCTTTTGTCGAGGTCGAGGAGGCCTTGCAGACAGACTACTCGTCGACCTTCTATTTCTTCTTCATCGACCTGCCTGACTTGTTTCTGCACTACGGGAGGCACGACATCTTTGTCATCTTGCTGGCGCACATCAACAGGCTGACGGCGTTGGGCCTTCGCGACAAGATCATCGGGGCCGGTTTTGCGAGCCTGCATGCCCTGGCCGAATCGAACCCGGCTTTCCTACGGCATTACATCAGCTGCGCGTCCGGCCTCTGGTGTGACCTCCTGTCCGAGCTACGCGGTCCTAGGGACCGAAGCACTCTCCTTGCGAGGAGGAATCACATACGCCACGCTCATTTTAAGGAACCTCGGAAAGTCAAGGCGCTCTGTGACGATTATGATCACCTTTTGGGCGAGGTACAAAAACATTGGGGCGAAGGACACACCGCATCCAGGCACTTGGAGGATGTGGTATTGATGACACAGCTCAACTATGATTACTTCACGGACAACTTTGCAGAGAGGAACGAGAGGCTGATAGAAGGTGTTGGAACCAAGTATCAGCTCGCCCCCAGCTCAGCCTCCAGCCCCGTAACGCCGGAATCGATCGACAGCGCCAGCAATACTAGTGACGGGAAGTTCGAGGTGTTGCCGCTCGCAGCCTGGGACATGCTCGATCGGAATATCCGGTCCAACTGTTACCATCGGTTGGCGTGCTACTATGCTCACGAGGGAGATGCGCCGCGTGCCGCTTTCTATGGTGGAAAAGCGAGGGAGGGGTGGAAGACGGACTTCTGGCAGCTTGAAGTCGAGGCCGCCCTGGTCAGTGCTGGAAGGCTGTTCGAAGCCGAGACGCTTCGACGCTGTCGCCTTGAGGCCCAGTATTTTGGGAAGCTGCTGGAAAATGACTGGACCGTCGCAGGTACGCTATATTCCCGCATTTCATCCGTCTTGGCTCGAGGACCGATAGTGTCCAGGAGTGTCATGGTTGTTCCCGTGACAGCTTCGACCTGACTGTGTACATGTCATAATTTCCCACTTTGCACTCCCTCTCCCATTGGATTTCCACCTGTTCTGATCGTGTTTCTTGGCCAAGTTTGTCCGTCTGACAATCGCAAAGCTGCCGAACTAGACTACTACCTCAATATCCGACCGTCTGTGATGAAAAAGATGCCACCAACAACCGGTGGTTCCTGGGCTCCAAGCCTGGGTTACGGAAACATGCCTGGTCTACGGTCCTTGCCTAAGAGCTGAAGATCAGCTGGCTAGAAATTTGAAAACATCAACCACGGGGCTTCAAGCACTAGCCGCTGGCCGCGAACAAAAGCTATCGCTCGCTCTCTGGGCCCGGCCTTGTGGTTCGTCGCGCCCTAGCACGCGAATATGCTACTAAGTGAAAGCCAACACCAGTCGGGTCCTCATTAAAGTGATTGGCTGAGTAGCCTAACTGTTCACTAAGTTACATTCGAATCGCAAGATTGAATGAAATGTGGGCTTGAAACCCCATGCTTCGAGACATTTCTGACAGAGACTGTCCGTTCCGGAACAAAAAGAACCTCGCAAACGCTCTCAAACTCCAACACACATTGAGCAAGCAACCATTTCAGAGACCACCAACACCCGCAGTGTCATAGAAACGCACCCGAGCAGACTGTGTAACGAAGTCATACAACCCGGCAATCCTTCAAACGCGCAATGATGGCACACAAACTCGTCAGGGGCACCAGCTTCCTTTTTATGACCACCAGCTCTTCTCCAAGGGTGCGACCGGTCACCACTGCCATCGTTCGGTCTCAAGCCAGAAGGAACATCGATGAGAGAGTGCGCACAAGTCAAGACCAGGATTCTACCCACTCGTCCTTCATTGCTCATCCCGGTGTGACCATCTCGTCGCACATCATAGACGGCCCGAACAGGCGGAGGCTCACGGCCGGCGCCATGCCACGGAGTGGATACGACTCGACCAACATGCGCATGGCAGCGAACCCTCGACCGGCAGGCTCTGCTTCGGGGACAGGGAAGCCGGGAAACGACAATCCAGACAGCGAAGGCGGCGGTAGCGGAAGTGATAGGGGAGTCGCTGGCAGACGAAAGGGCAACGACCGGGACGGTGACGATAATGACTCTGCAAAGACGCCAGAGCAGGAGCCGGGACAAGGAAACAAGAACGAGGCACCGACTACCGAGAAGACCACCGACGAGGTGCAAATCCCATGGAAAGACGTGCACATTCCGTTGGACGGTCGTGGATGGACGTTCTGGCTATGAGCTTGAGAGGCCACTGTCGATCTTCCTTGAGCGGGTGCGATCTAACATACCGACCGGACTGCGGCCACTCGACTTGCCGTCACCCATCCGATGTTCTTGTCACGACTTGGTACGCAGAAGACGGATCAGCTGCGGCATCTCAGACCATGGGGGCGAGGCGTGGCCTGACATTGTCAAGCCCTGCGGTCTTGTGAGTCACCGGAACGAGGTGACAGGAGGGAGACATCAAAGTTTTGGGACAGATTGGACGAACGGGCTCGGTGCGGGCAGCAAGGCTCGTGATGGCCCACTCGGCATGGCGCACAGACAGCTGTCAACGATCATCAGAGCAGTCCCTGCTCCAAGCTTGCAGCGAATAGATAGTTTGTTTGGTCAGCAAATTGGGCGAATGTGTGAGGAAGAATGACTTTCACCCTGATGTCCATGGTGGATCAGCACGGAAAATGCATGTCTGTATGTGTACGCCTTGTGGGGAGAAAAAGTGGAAGACAAGCCTCGCAGATGGGAATAGTTACCTGAATCTGATGGTCAGTTATAGCATACATGAATACAAACCCCATCCTCCATGCCCGCTCCTGCGTTGCCTTTTCCCGTATCCTCCTCGAACTTCATTGCCTCTGGGCATCGTGCTATGTTGGATGGACGGTCTTGTTAGATATTACGACGTCTGCTCGGGTGGCCGCATAAGCCATGGGATCTCTTGCCCTCTAGGGTAACCTCTTACGTGAAACTCTGCTATATGCACCCTCCTATGGGTCACCCTCCTACAGGATACCCTCATACGATAACTTCCATTGGGATTCTCTCCTACGGAAAAACGTATTGTAGAAAAACATCTAACAGAAGGTTATCACAAAGATGCCTACCTAAGAGTTAGTTTAGCTACAAGAATACTGCTCAGATGTATTGTCATCTTCAAAGGCGTGGCGATGGTACGGGAATACCATGTGTGATGGGAAGCATATCACAATGTGGACGCGGAGAATGCAGATGAGGATCGCACTTTGTCACGTGCACGGCGTCTAGGTATTCTATACACACGCGGGCACATGCTGAGACTCTCTGATGAAAAAGAATGTTTTTCAATTGATCGGAAGTGAGGGAGGTGCTGGTATCCTGTCCAATTTTCCTGTGCCGTGAATTCTCCCATCCCTCCGCCAAGGCGTGAACTTGTGATGATTATGTTGAAAAACAGCAAAACATGTTTTGACAGATAACTTCCCAACACCGCTGATGCCTGACTTTTCTCCTCGTCAGAGGGACCCGGCTCGAGCAATTCCTATCCAAAATCATGAAAGGACGCCATGTTCGAATGCCCTAATAGGCACGAATGCTATATGCCTGCCTCGCATCATCATAAACGCTATGCTTTTTCGACTACCCTGAAAGGTTCGAATGCTGTATGCCCCATTTATCATAAAACGCCATCCCTTTTTTTCGAATGCCATAAAAGGTTCGAATGCTGTTTTCTTCGCTACCAGTTCGGGATGATTCGATATAAAACAGTTCGCCGGAAGCGCGTGGCGCCTCAAATAGCTGATTACCCAAATATCGTAGGTTTCGTAAGTCCTCATCGGGTCTCGGGTCCACCATGACGCCGGATTTCGAGATGAGTACCAAGAAAAAGGACAAGGCCACACGCCTGACGCGAGTTCCAGTCGGGAAAGACCGCATGTGCCGATGGACGCAAGTGGAAAGCCCGAGGGTATCTTCGAAGCACAGTTTCCAAACTCCACAAAGCAAATTGAAGAACGGAATGCATCTGGTCCTTTTGCTTTTGACGTTTTTTCTGTTACATTTTGGTTTTGCTTTGTTTTTGAGATTTCTTGTCCTGGAGTGGTGTTGCCGCCCAGGCCGGATTTTGTCCAGGCATATGTGTCGGGAACGCGTGAAGGGCGATCCCGAGTCCGCGGCATGTCATGCTGGGGCTGGTCGTACATAACACCGCGTCGCAAAGAAGGCGAAGTGATGTGCTGGTCCTCACAATGCCATTCAGTCATTCTCTATGTCCGGCTGGGATGCGGGGAGCTGAAGGTATGAGTCGAAGTCAAATTGGTCGTACGTAGATGTGCTGTTGAAGAAGTCCGAAGTGAAGTCATCCGTGTTATAAAATTGTTGGAAATCATTTGCATCTAAGCTGTTGCCTTCAAGACCATCCGAGATTTGTGTTACTGCGTCATCCGAAAGACTTGTCTCGAGCTTGAGAGCTTCAACAGACTGGCTGCCGGTGTAGAGGTGTAGTGGGTCACCACCGAAGGATGACTGGTCTTCTGCCGCGCTCTCATTCTTCACCAGAGTCTTGTCCGCTGCACTCTGTGCCTTGACATTTGACTTTGTCTCCTCATCACTCTTTGTGGTCACCGGGGACCCCTTCTTGGACGCTGGGCTCTGCTGGGTGTTCCGACCGCGGGACTGTCTCCTCGCGCGCAGCTCTCGCAGATCTCCGTGCTGCTCAAGTTGGAAGGGAGCCTGGGTGGCGTTTGAGGCTTGGCCGCCGGCAAAGAATCCGGCGAAGTCGGTATCCTGGGGGAACATACCGCGCAGATTACCCGGCAGCTCGCTGGTGAATCCTGTCCCGTAGGCCGGCTGGAGCGAACCAGGTGACATTGGTACTGTCTGCGATGACTTGCGGCGCTGAATGTTTTGCTGGTGGGGGGTTCCCATTGGGGCTGGCATTCCTGGTGAAGGCATGCCTGAGACCTGGCGGAAAGCAGCCGGCGACTGTGTCTCAGGGAAGGCCTCGCCGAAGCTTCGGCGCTGGCCAGCTAGCTGTGCGGCCTGAGGGGCGATGACGGGAGAGATGCTCGATGTCCGAGATTGAGCATTGGTGTTAATCTGCAGGGCGTCCATCTGGCCCGTGGACATGCTCCTCTGGTGCATGGACATTTGCATGCTGGGAGACGGGAATGCACTACTGGAGGCCATGGGATTGGCGGTGGCTGGGCTGCCGACATGGCTGTCGACGGGGCTCCCGAGTGCGGCCTGAGGGCTGGGGTAGTGGAATGCAGGCTGGTGAGAGGGGGTCGTGGGCGAAAAGGGAGCGGTGGTCATCTGTGGCGAAGACTGGGCCTGTTGGGCGCCAGAGGCGTGGGTCTGAAAGCCGCCAGGCGGGCGGGTGGAAAACCCACGGGGACCGAAGAACTCAGCGAACTGGGCGTTGACGTCGGCCTCCCTTTGGAGGTCCCTCTGGAGGTTGGGAAACCTGTCGTACGCTGCGGCTCGCGTGCCGAGAGTTGCGATGGCATAGGCCTGGAAGCGGGGCATGCTGGCCAGAATGTCGTTGTTGCTGAGCAGCGCCGAGTACCTCGCGGGCAGGTCATCCTCCTCCTCGTACATCTCCTCGTTCAGGACGATCTGCTCGGAAACCTTGAGGGCCTTGCCAGTGCGCTGCTTGTGGATCTCGGAAGCAGCGTAGGCGGACTGGACGCGGGCCTCGAGGCTGCGATCACCTCTCCTGGATGCGGCAATGTATGCCCTTTCCTTGTTCTCCGAGGCTGTTCTCTCGCTCTAAAAACAGGATCAGATGATGCGAAGGGCCTCGAACCCGAATATCAGTTCAGTACACACCTGCCTGGGGACGCCGACGTTGGGGCCGGCACTCCCGGTGGACATTCGGGAGCCCTTGGGAGGCATGCTGACGTTTTCTATGGGACAATCTCAGCCGAGGTGGTTGTTGACTCTGGGCAGGTTGCGGATGGAGGCAGCGATGATGAGATGCGATGGTAGCCGGGTCGAAATACTGTTGCAGTGATGGTGCGTGGTGAGTTGTTGTATGGCCCGATACGCATGCGAGTGATGGAGTTTTGACGGATATGTTTATTGTGCTTGCTATATGGCCAGCTCGTGTATGCGACAAGTAAAGGACCTGGAAACTCGGAATCCGTAGGAACGGGCAACGAATAGGATGCGGTGGCGGGTTGGGGCCTTAATGAACAAGGAGGAAGCAGACAGGTTTACTCGCGCAGCCGTGACTGGGTGAGGTGAGTTTGTATAATTGAGGAGCAGGAAGAAGGAGGAGGCGACCCGTGAGGAGAAGGACAAGGACGGGCACTGGCAGTTGAGCTAGCGAATCCGCAGACCAATTGCCAATGCCAGCCCATGCCCAGCCAATACCACTCTCTCGCCGTACCACACCCGCACACACCCACACACACAGAGCAAGCAGATCGCACCTCGCCAAACCCCAAGCCCGCACGCTAACCCACGGTCCAGGAAAAGGCAGCATGGGCGCGGGGGAACTGACTCCCGTCCCTCGCTGCTGCGGTTCCCCTACCAGCCCGAGCAGCCCCTGCACGCCCATGGGCCCACTGGCCATTCACCCGCCCGAGCGTCTGCTGTTAGTGTTAGCGTTGCCTTTGCAGGGGTCTCGTCCCGCGCTTCTGCTCCTCGCTCTTGTCCTTTGGGCCTTTGCTGTTGGGGCTAACCATATCGGGAAGTATACTGCCAGCAGCAGGCCCCCCCTCCCACCACCATCTCAACTATCGAGCTGCTGTGTGACCTGCGCTGTCTGGCATCTGGGTCCCAGAAGCAAGATCCGATAAGGCACCGTGTCTTTGATGCTGGAACCAGGGGTCCACAGGCCCAGACCCGCGATAATCAGGACCACCACGGCATGTACCAATCGTCACAAGCCTTCACAGCCAAACAGCGCAGAGTGCAGCAGCGATGCAAAAGTGCGGTCCCAGTGGGAAAGTGGAGGAGCTGTGGTGTTTTCGATCTTGAGTTTTGTCGATCCCGGTCCGATACGGCGGTTGAGAGGTTGTGCAGATCGATCTCGATTTACAGGGGCCCTGCGATTGGCCATAGTGAACCTGCTAGCCCACGATTAGGTTATCGCAGGTGTGAGTGCAACGGGGTTTGGGCCTCTCGGGTCGGTGGGGAGCTTCAATCCAACTTCAAAGGGCTGGTGGTGCCAGGCGGAGAACACAAGAAACCGCCGCTAGGCCGATTTAGCTGCGTGACCCGCCCAACTCAACGATCACCTGAAATTAACGTTTTGTATAGCATTTACACCCAGAAAAAAAACGTCTAGCGATTTATTCGTTACCCTTGTATATTCTTCAAATCTAGCCATCATCAGGGCATATCCTTATAAACACTCTAAATTACTTCATAGCGTACAGTAGCAAGACCTTCTCATACTGGCTTCCAAAGGTCCTTCAGTATACAGTAAGGATTCCTATATATATACTATTTAACCTTATTAGTAATACCTATATCTTTAATTAGATTAGTCTCTAAGCAGTTATATATATTTATAACCACTATAATCCCTTCAGACTTCTTCTATTTAAGTATTTCTATAGTAGTATAGCTACTATTACTATCTTCCTATAGGATAATATCCTAAAACCTATAATTCTTCTTATAGTAGTCCTAGATACAATCTATAACTTATTTATATATATATTTATATATAGCTATATCTATCTTACTATTATTATTTATTACTACCTTATAGAAATATAAAGCTATATATTCCTAGCTAATTATAGCTATAGTATAGACTGTTTTCTACTCTATAGCTAATAGTTTATAGAAATACTTTTTCCTTTATTACTTCTACTATTTAGGTATAAGGTCTACCTAAATAATAGGAGTCTTAAGGTTATAATTATTTAGATCTTAGGTATTTAGGTTTTTCTAATTTAGTAAGTCCTTTACTAGCTAAGTAGCTCCTTTATAGTATAGTTTATATAGAATAAGAGCTTATCCCTTAGTATAGAAGCTAAAGTACTACTTATCTATATAATAGACTATAATATACTATTTAGGGTCCTACTACTTATAAGATATTACGTAAGCAAATAAGCTTACGTAATACTATATTAAATAAGATTTATAAATATATATAATACTTATATAATAAAAA
>JUJX01000236.1:0-72572 GCA_000800745.1 Diaporthe longicolla | reverse complement strand
AATACAGTATATATATATATATATATTTATATATATAATAACTCTAAATATAAGTTAAAGAACTTAAGGTTTTAATAGGTAAATTTATATATAATATAAATTATATCCTTATTTTTTATATTAATCTTATATTACTTTATTTATTTAACTATATAATATATTAGAAACTAATATCTATTATACTAACTTATTTAAAAGAAAATAGAATTATTTAAGTTATTTAAATAATTAAAAAATTTAAATTAAACTATAAAAACCCTATAAATATATATAAAGCTATATAAATCTTTTTTATTCTCTATAGTAAATTATTAGCTAGGATAAATAATTAACCCTATTATAAGAAAATATATATTAATAACTATAAACTTAAGTTAATTAAATAATAAGTATTTATTTAATATATTATTAATTAAAATATATAAAAGTTTCTAATATAGTTTTCTAGTATAAAAAATATAGCTAACCTTATATTATTATTATATAATAGTAGGTTTATTAGTAAGTACTAGACTTAATACTTTATAAATATATAATATAGCTTAAAGACCTAGTTTAAATATCTCTATAACTATTAAAGAGTACCTTATAAAAATTTAAAAATTATTAGAAAATAGTTTAGTCTTCTTTATAATATAATAATTAAATATAGGATTATAGATAATAATCTATATATCTTTAATAAAACTAGCTTTATAATAAATATATTAGCTATATTAATAGTTATTATATATATTATTAAATATAGAAAGGTTAAATTAATATAGTTTAGAAACTAAGAATAGGTAATAACTATTAAATATATTAATATAAAGGGTTAGTATATTCTACTATTTAGAATTATCTAAAGAGCTTACTATTTTATAAGCTAGACTATAAAGTTAGGCTTTTTAAAGAATTAGATTATTAAATCTACTTTAAAAAGTATATAAGATAATAGATAAAGAGTAAATATTAAATACTTATTTTAAATAAATATAAAAGCTATATATTAATAGATTTTAAAAATTACTATAAGATAAATAATATTATTACTATTAGTATACTATTATATTCTTTTTATTTACTTTAATTACTAAATATTATATTATATTTACCTTTAAAGTATATATATAATAATTAAATTAACCTTTTTATTTAAGCTTTAATTAACTATATTACTAAGTTTAAGTTCTTTCTTATATTTAAAATAGCTTATAATAAAATCTTTATAGAAAAGAATATTAAAGCTATATTTAAAGAAACTAAAATTACTCTTTAAAACTTAGATTCTATTATTTATAAGCTTAATATTTACTTATAAATATTATTAATCTCTTTTTATTTATCCTTAAAAATAAAAGTTATAAATACTATTTAATACCTAGTAAACTATCTAATAATTAAGTTTTATTAAAAGTAGGATTTTAGTATATTAGGGAAGCTCCCTTATATTAATTATTTTAACTATTAACTAATTATTAAAAGGTTTATAAGTAATAATATATAGAATTATAATTTTAAAGAATTAGGTTTATATACTTAATTATATTAATATAATACTTACTAAATATAATAGAGCTAAGAAGAGTTAAATATAGTTTAAAAAAGTACTTACTATTAAAGATTCCTAGGTAATAATTAAGAAAAAATAAAAGAAAAAGTAGCTAGCTAATAAAATAAGTAGTAGGATAAAGGAGATAGTCTATAATAGATTAAATAAATAATACTATAGGAACTATAGTAAAACTAGGTATAATATAATAATATATAAGAAAGAGAAAGAAGGATTTAATAAATTAGATTCTAACTATATTATAGTAAATTTAGTCTAATTAATACTAATTAGTATAAATATATTTAGTTTAATAATCTATAATAGACTATATTTTTAATAATATAGTTAATACTATTTAATATAAAGTATATATTTTCTATTAAAAGTAATTTAATTTAAACTTATACTATATTTATATTAACTACTTTAAATTAATTAAATTAATTAAAAATAAGTAATTTAAAGTAGTTAATACTAATTAGTACTAGCTTTTATTAAATTAAATATACTAAGTAGGTACTAAGGTTAATAAAAGTTTATAAACTAATAAAAAGTATCTTACTATATAATCTATTTTATTAAGTAGTATACTATATAAATTAAAATATATAATTATAAAGGAAATAACTGTCAGAGACAACAAGAAAACACCACGAGCACAAAGGTCCACGAACCTCTTCGATAGTGTCCTGGACGAAGAAGCGGACTGTCACGGCAGGCTTTGTCTGCCCAAGTCGATAAAACCTCGCGAGAGCTTGTTCTTCTATGGCCGGATCCCATTGTGGCTCTTTTAAATACGCTCGATTTGCGACCATGAGCTTCAGTCTGAGAGAAACATTTATCAGCTCTTGCAAGCACGGTGGAGGTCTTGGTATCTGGACATACCCAACAGCTCAACAAGAGAGGGGCATGAGTAACACTGCCTCGTCATGCGATTCCGAGAAGCGTTTCAGTATGGGTCACCTTTGATTAGCTGGGATATTTCCATCAACCTGCAGGCATGTGAACTTTGCTTGTTCAAGTGCCGATGACGCGAGGTCTCAGGTCAACTTCCAGAACAACCAGGAAGGCCCAAACGTGCTCAAGCCTGCACTGATACCGACAGGCCGATGATCCTTGCCAGAACAGGAGAAAAGTACCAAGTGTCCATAATGCTATCCATTGTTTTTTGTTGAAACAACATGCAGACAACGGTGGCACAGCATCGTTAAAGCGAACGCCACAATCATCAAGGGCCTAGCTCTATGCATGTAAGATTTTCACTTCCGATTCAGGCCCAACCAAGCCTTTCCCCACTCTCCAGCCGCTGAAGACCTGCGAAAGAGATAAAGGAATACTTGGGACCCGACACAGGTAGCGCGATGGCCAATTTATGTAACTCCACAGACGGCAAAAACGCTCAATCGTCCCGGACAGACACGAAAAACACGAATAAGTCAGATTCAGTCACATTTGGCCCTTCAACAGTGACAAAATGCCAGAAAAGGATGGCTCCAACCATGAACCAAAGTTGGATTCTTCAGAACCCCCCTCATCGATGCCGACATTCAGGTGCTGGCATGAAGGTGACCAGACTACCAATAGTATTGGTGCTTTCATTTGTGGTGGGTGATGCCAACTCGACGGCCGATGGCTCAATAACTAATCAGAAAATAGATCCACCGAAAGAATCTCCCTTGGAAGAGCAGCCTTTCACCCCAGATCCTTCAGAATGCGAAGCTTGGAAATCCTCCTCATACTCCAGGTGCCCTGCATCATTCGGTGACAGCGGCACGACCGCCACCGCTGGGGCCTACGGACAACTCGTGCAATTCAGCGACTATCTTGACTCTGGAAAGTCCGGAATGTTTTGTGCCGGCCACAGCGATACCGAAGAGCCTTACCTTGTCACCGAAAGAACACGAAAACTTCACTCGCTTGCGTCGGATACTTTCGGTCAAGTCCAAAGAGTACCATTCCACAACCTCTTCGGACTCAAGCTCATGAGCCTGGAGCTGTCCCGCATTACACCACCAAATCTGAAATGGTTCCAGAATCAGTGGCCACGGTACGAGTATAAGAGGGGATGCTTCGCAACCGATGTCGAATTGTCCATTCAATTTATTATCCGGGACAGAACTGTGTTTCAGCAGTGCATCCTAGAGAACATGGGTGATCCTGACATTGATCTTCTATTAGCGTTTTGCAAGGGAATGAGCATCCGTGAGCTGGACCATGTGAGAGAAGCTTACAAATTCAACAAAACCATTCCAAACGACTACAACGCAGGGCCTGGGCCAGGAGGGTTTGGCTGGGTTCATTTGAACAGATTCAATGAGACATCGTCAAACGCTGGAACAGACTTTCAGGCCAGTCATGACTCGAGGTCGAACGACAATGGTGGCAATGCGAGCAAAATTGATCAAGCAAACCACGGGGTTGCACTGGTCGTTTCCATGGCTGTGGATGGGAAAATGATCCAATTTGGTGCGGGACAGTCCCCATATACTTGGCACGAGACGCTTAGGGGCAAGTCGAGCACTTCTGAGCCCAGACGGCGGAAATTGGAAATAGTCACGGCGTACAAATTGGTCCGAGTCGACGAGTCCTTGGAAGACTGGAAGAGATTCGTCATTCCTTTGAAAAAAATGAATTTGAGCAAGGTTCTAAGCGAGGCCAGAGCTCTCTCGCAGCACCGCATATGGATAACCAAGATACGCGGCAAGGACGATTTGGCCCACAACTATGATAAGCAAGACTTGGAAAGGCTGACAAATACTAACGGCAATGGGAGTGGCGTGAGTCCTGCCTCACATGAAACGATGTGAAATTTCACCTGCTGACACTGACACTTCAATCGAGTACTCGTCACCTTCTGAGGATCGCGAGCCGGACAAGCCCTTGATTATGTGGCATATAGAATTTGTCGTTCGAAGGAACCTAATGCATATTCTTGACGTCTGTGCAATCCCGGTCACCATACGCGTGTCTACAGAGGACTCAGAGACAGTGCAATGGGAAAGGAAGGGCTGGGGTGATGTGCAGCCTATAGCTCTCACATGCGGTGACATATCGAGCCATAGGATAAGCTCATCATCGAGTTTGTAAGCCATTGACCTCCGATGAATCCACCATACATATGCCTCATACCTTCGTGGAATACTGACACACGGACCATAGTTTCATGTTTCAATTCTTGACAGAAATCGCATCGCGTATTCAGAGCCTTCCCAAACGCGTCAGAGATGATACCCAGGTCCACAACCTTCTCGCCAGAATCAGGAATGTCTGTTTGGGCCATCTCAAGTGGATATATGCTGTTCAGAAGACTGGTCAGGATGGAATCCTTGAGTCGCGCCATTGGGTTACTGGCGAGCCAATCTTGACTCCGCCAACGCTGAGCGAGGCTTCGGCCCGCGGGTCACAACAAAACGTTCGCAACACGGCGTTACAGATCCTCAAGGCTATGGCATTCGCGGATGCATTTGACGGCGAGGACTATGATGACTGGAGTCTGATGGGTGTTCTCATCAGCCAATGGGCCGGGGATTGGGTGCGATGGCTCGAAAGATCTGACAGGCGTGATAGCCTCACATGGCATCACAAGCAGAAAGAAGGACTCAGCCTCTTTAGACTAGATGACCACGTCTGGATTTGTAAGGCGCTCAAAGCGATGGAAGACGAGAGGCTCGGAGCCTGGACAAAACTACACCACAGGGCCCATCGCAACGACCAGGAATCATCAACGGCTTCAAAAGCATTTGAAGAGGACGACGTTTTACGACGCTTCCGAAAATTTACTTCCGACACCGTCCAACGGGAAGTTCTGGGAAGGTTTACGGCAGAACACGATATCCTACAGAAACAGATGATCGCTCTAACCAGGTCACCACGGGAGACACGTTTCTTGTTTCATGCGCGTGATACTGCACTCCTCTACGGCCAAGGCATGGGGTTCTTGTCTGGAGGTGCAGAGTTTCTTGAGCCCTGGCAGAATACCCTGAACTCCCAGCGCCATCATGAAAACAATCAAGACACTCGCTGGGATAATGCTCTTCGATATGCCTTGTCGATTATGCTTGGCATCAGGGGCCATCAAATCAACAACCGGCGACCAACGAAAATGGTGCGGATAGCAACGAAAATACTTCTTGGGAGTAGTGGTGAGAACGGGCTATTTCCAGGGAAGCTTGACATTGCAACGAAGGTCCCCCTAGATGATGTGTTTTCCGAAGAAGAAGATGCCGACTCTTATTACGATGCTGGCTTCGAGATACCATACATCTTTCTTATTCATGCAAGGGCGATAGGGGCGATCATTGACGATGGTGCACACCCAATTTTGGAAAGAGTACCAAGGGACATGGAATTAGGTGCTGATACAAGCGGCGACAATCCCATAGCGACTCAAGCAACGCCTGCGCACGGCACGAGCAACGAAAGTCTTCAGGTTGACGAAACGGAACAGAGGCAGCAGCGGCTCTTTAAAAAGCAATTAAAGGTGCTGTTTGTGGAGGCTGGTCTTCCAAACTTCACTTCAGCCGGCGATTACACCAGAACGAGGCAGCTGGCGATGCATCCTCCGCTTGCTTTCAAAAAGGCCATACATTTCGGCAAAAACCTCAAGCCTCACAGTATCTTCGAGGTTGAAGATGAGTGGCTCTTCAAATATCCGGAGTTCTTCGGCTTCGAGGACGACGCGAATACCTCAATCGAAGAGACCTTGGGCACATTCATAGGCACTCAAGCCACCTGGCTCGAGAAAATCGATGTCGAAAAAATGAGGGCCAAGTATTCTCCCCACGCCGACCAAGACGGGAGAACCGATGACTGTGGACTCAGGCTAGTGGATTTACCCGGCCAGCAGCATCTTCAGGGAAATAGGGGGAAAATTATTCCACACGTGCAGTCAGGGTCTTTCGAGCACGTCTTTGAGTATATGTGCAGGCCTAGGACTCCGGCCAAAGCGACAAAGCGCGAAATCAGCTGGGAGGGTCATAACACTCATCTTGGGCTTGAGGCGGCGCTCCTGTGCTATGCTGCAAGCAAGGGAGAAGAGAAGGCGAAGATGCTCGACTTTTTTGGGAGGCACTTTCGGCGCGAAAAGTTTCTGCTAGACCAATGCAACCTGGAGCACAATACCTGGGAAACCGAAATTCATTTGAGCTTCCTCACCCTGGTGGACGAATCCGGGCAGTCGACCGACGATGCGGCTCGCAACAATGTGGAAAGATTCCCGGGAAGTCGAGAGAAGATGATATTTCGCGATTCTATGGGGATGCGATTCAGTGGCGATGCTTTTAATGGATACTGGACCCTTCACAAGTTTGCCTTCCAGGATTCGAATATGCTGCCGGGTACAATTGATGCCCTCGAACGCTTTCTACCCACTAACACCACCTCAATCTTTCAGAGAAAAGTGCGTGAGCTACATGTTGTCTCCGATATGCTGGGCCATGTTGCGTTAAAGACGTCGCAAGTCTTCACAGAAGTCAAGTCTGAGATGGGAATCAAGTCAGGTGCATTTGGGTGGTCTACCCCGAACATGGACACTTTCGCATCCTGGAGCGAACTTGTCTCCTTGTCAGTGACCGCGTTTCAAAAGGTCAGGCGGGCTTGGGAGGGGTTTGCACCACTTCTACAGGCCTTAGCCGAGGACCTCATCTCAGTCCAGGAAATAATCAGTCAATGGGAGGCTCGCGATAGCGGCTGGGGTCAGGAGAGGCCGTGCTGGACTGACAATGACGAGAAGACCTTTCGCGCCGATATTACGAGAGGACAGCGCATGCTGGCCTGGCGCAAAAAGGAGGTGAAAGAGCTCTTGTACGAAGTACAATCTCTCCGAGAAATGTGCACCTCCCGACTCGAAAATGCTCGGGAGGAGCTGGAATTCCGGAGCGACCAGAATATAGCCTCCTTCACCTACGTCACCATCGTCTTTCTCCCACTCGGGTTCGCGGCGAGCATTTTCAGCATGAACGGGTATCCAGCGGCCAGCTGGGTGGCCAGCATGGCACTGATTGCTGTCGTCACCCTGACTATCACAGCGATCGCGCTCAGCAATGCCAAATTTCTGCTGGCAGTGGTCGAGCTGATTTCCAGAAACGCCTTGGATCTCACCAGGGCCGTTTTCAAGTCCAGTCTGATAGGGCAGCAGCAGCACCTCAAGTCGCACGACCGACCGCACTCCCCACAAGAGCTAAAAGACTCTTCACTTCGTGGTCAAAAGGTCCATGGACTGCTTCAAAATCACGCTTCACGCCATGTGGTGTTTTGGATAGCGTACCTTCTGATTGAGGTACCTGTCAGAAGAGTGACACTCGCGTGTCGAGCAATCGGCTTACCGCTCACGAATGCCTCACCGTCACCTGACGTCAACTCAAGTCACGGTTCGCCTGACCCCTGTACCGTATCTCTTGGCCGGAAAGTCATCTGGGTCTTAGGTGGCATTCTATTCCTGCCCTTGCTGCTGGTCTCTTGGACGATTCAACTCCTGTGTTACAATACCTTCGACATCCTGGCATATCTCAGTCAGTTGATATTAGACGCATTATATTCACTGGTGTCACTGAATGATGCCCATGCGGCCATGAGTGACACGAAAATGGTTCAATGGTTGATGGAGCCAACGTCCTCGCTCCGACCGGTGCGCAAACTCATGGATTGGAGTGCAACAGACAAGACGCGAAACCCAAACGCAGTTGAACCGATGGTCACAGCCACGACCCAGGGCGATTCTAAGTCGTCAAAACCATCAGAATGGGGTGAAGTTTGTTGAGAGATCACATAGCTACTAGGATTCAAATTTATATTTGCTAATTGGCTCGCAACCTGTGTTTGTATGTTTTCCAAGTCGCTACTTAATAACATGCGTATAGTATGGCTTACAATGAGCCTCGTATGTCTCATATCCACGCCAAGCTGCAATTTTCAAACAGTTTCCCCCTAAGAATTTGATATGAAAAGGTCCTCGTCGCGCTAGGTAAGCCAACACAGAAGCAGGGTTAAAATTAGTTAGAATGAGTTTAGTTATAGATCCTAACTAAAAGACTAAGACTTAAAAGCCCTTAGTCTTAGTTAGATTAAAATAAGGGTAAAGGTTAACTAAAATACTAAAGATTAAATACTATATTTATATAAGACTAAAAGACTAAGATTAAAATTAGAATAAGTAGGGATTAAACTATAGGTTCTTTTAAATTTAATAAAAAGAGTAGAACTACTATATATATTCTTTTAGTTAATAATTTAGTTAGTTCTTATTCTCTACTTAGTAGGTCTTAGTTAAGCCTCTTAACTAAGACTAAGAAATTAACTAATACTAAAAACTAATAAGAACGGATATTCGCACCCGAAAAAACGGATAGTACACTAGTTATTAAAATAAGTATATAATGAAATTACTAAGTTAATTCCTATATATATTATATTAATTTATATATACTAAATATCCTTTAAATTTCTATTTTATTCTTATATAGAACTTAATTTTATAATAATTATTATAAAACTAATACTTAATAAATAGTATTATATTTTAATTTTTTAAAAAAGACTTTATATTCTACTTTTAATTTTAACTTTAAACTAGATTTCTTTCTAATTATAAAACTTAATACTATAATATACTATAAAATATATAGTATTTAACTAACGTGGTTTATTAGGTAGTATTTAATATTAGATAGTATCTAATTTTTCTAACTTTACCTAACTTTCGTTAACTATAGTACCCCTTTAAGGCTAAATAATTAATAAAAATTAGCACTAATTAGTACTAACTATAATTAAATCCTTATTTCTAATTAATTCTATTAATTTAGAGTAGTTAGGGGTAGTGTAGGGGGGCTAGTAATTATTAAGGTTTTAGTAGGATTATCTTTTCTTAGTACTAATTACGTCTCCGATTTTTATATTAGTTTTATACTACCTACCCTATTTAAATATTTAATATATTAGAAATTAATAATAATAGTATATATCCTATATTTAAAGAGGGTAAAATACTTTTAGCTATTTAAGCTATTAAGAAATCTAAAAAAAATAATATAAACTCTATAACTATACCTTATACTATAAAAACCTTTTATATTAACTAATAAACCTTATAATATAGGATGAATAAATAACTAAGCTGTGAGGAATTATATGTTAATAAATATAAACTTAACTAAATTAAAGAGTAAATACTTATCTAATATATTCTTAATTAAGATATATATAGATTTCCCTTATAACTCTCTAGGGTAGAAGATATAGTAAACCTTTTACTAGTGTTATAAGATATTAAGCTAGTAGGTAAGTACTAGGTTTAACACTTTATAAATATATAACTTAGCCTAAAAACTAGGTTTAATTATCTTTATAACTATTAAAAGGCTCTCTATAAAAATCTAGAGATAATTAGGAACTAGTTTAGACTCTTTTAGAATATAATAGCTAAGTACTAGATTATTAATAATAATCTTTATAACTATAATAAGACTAGCTTTATAATAGGTTTAATTACTATATTAATAGTTATTATATATACTAATAGATATAAAAAAGCTAAATTTATTTAGCCTAGTAACTAGGAATAGGTAACTACTTTTTAATATATTAATATAAGTAGCTAGTATATCCTACTATTTATTATTATTTAAAGCACCTACTATCTTATAAGCTAGACTATAGAGTTAGGTTTCCTACCCTTCTAGGTAATTATACCTATTTTAAATAGATAGATAGATAATAAGACTAGTTTTAAATAGATTTAGTACTTTAATAAGTAAATAAAACCTAAGAAAGAGGTAGATTACTAGATACTAATACTTAATAGCTATAAGAGCTATATATTTATTAAATTTAACTACTACTATAAGGAGAATAATATTATCTCTATTAGTATACCTCTATACTCTTCTTATTTAATTTAGTTACTAGATATTATAGTATTTTAGCTTTTAAAGTATATATATAGTAGGGAGATTAGTAACTTTATCTAAGCTTCTATTAACTATATTACTAAAAGTAAGTTCTTTATTATATTTAAAATAGCCTATAATAAGACTTTTATAGAAAATAATATTAAGGCTATATTTAAGGGAGTTAGAATAGTACTTTAGGATTTAGATTCTATTATTTCTAAGCTTAATATCTATATTAGAACTCTAGTAGTATCTATCCCTATTTCTCCTTAGTAGTAGGAGTTTTAAATACCCTCTAATATATAATAAACTATTAAGTAATTAGCTTATATTAAAGATAGAATCTCTATTTATTAGGGAAGCTCCTCTATACTAATTATAAAAGCTATTTACTAGCTATTAAAGGGTTTATAGGTAATAGTATATAAGATTATAATTATAAAGGATTAGATCTATATACTTAAGAAGGCTAATATAGTACTTATTAAATATTAGAAAGCTAAAAGGATATAAGTATAGCTTAGAGGAGTACTTAGTATTAAGGAATCCTAAGTAATAATTAATAAAAAAGAAAAAAGGAAGTAGCTAGCTACTGAAATAGCTAGTAGTATAGAGGAGTTAGTCTATAGTAGACTAAGTAAATAATACTATAGGAATTATAGTAAGACTAGGTATAATATAAGAATGTATAAGAAAGAGGAAGAAGGGTTTAATAGATTAGATTCTAACTATATTATAGTAAATCTAGTATAGTTAGTATTAATTAGTACTAATATATATATATTAGTAGTCTATAGTAGATTATAATTTTAAGGGTAAAGTTAGTACTAATTAGTATTAAGTATATACTTCTTACTAAAAGTTAGCCTATTTAGACTAGTATTATAACTATACTAATTACTTTAAATTAATAAAATTAATTAGATATAGGTAATTTAGACTAATTAGTACTAATTAGTACTAATTTTTATTAATTATTTAGCCCTAAAGGGGTACTATAGTTAATAAAAGTAAGGTAAAGTTAGAAAAATTAGATACTATCTAATATTAGATACTACCTAATAAACTATATTATATTTTTATTATAATTATAACTTTATTAATACCTAAGTTATAGCTTTATAAAGTAAATATTACCTAGTAAATAGAAACTTAAATAAAAATATAATTATATTTTTAATAACTCTACTTTCTATATATTTAAATACTTAAAAATTAAAACTAAGGTAAAATTAGAATAATATATATATATATATATATATTAATATATAGCTTAAAGATTAAAAAAAGAGTATTTATAGGTGTACTATCCGTTTTTTCGGGTGCGAATATCCGTTCTCAAACTAATTAATCTAACTAGAAAACTAATAACTAGTTTTACAACCCTGCACGGAAGAGTCCATTCTTTAAATGTGATAGAACATGTAAGGTAATTATGAATTTATAGTAGTTAGTCTCTCTAAGACACCCACGACTATAGAAAGGGACCGCATACGCCTCTAGATGTGTGCGGCGTAAAATCGAAACAACCTTTTTTCTATAATCGAAAGCACTGGGCAAATAATCAAATACCTGCACAGACGAATACCGCCTGTCAAATTGCCGAGATAAGTTCTGAGCGTACCTATCTGAGATGTTATTATATTAGGCCCTAAGGCTTTGGGATATCTCTGGATGGAGCACGAAGTTATCCATGCCAGAACTCTTAAAACTAGGCATGTGTGATTGTTTTCATTCCCCACGGAGACGAGAAGCATGAATAAAACAATTTCTCTCAGCCATTTCACTTTCCTGAAAAGTGGCTTAGCCACGCAAAAGTTTAAGGCCTAACATCTTCACTACACAAGAAAACAACAGAGTTGTTCAATCCAAGCATGCCTAAGTAATTGAATGCTGACTCATATACATCCAATGGCATACGCAGTCCCACAGTAGTAATTGTTTAAAGACCTAGCGTTTAAGAGGAACAGAATTACTAATATGCCTAACTACCCTGACAAGAGTACTGACCTCCTTGAAACCAAGCTACAATTCAGCAGACCTGGTTTTTCAAAGCTTGGCCGTGAAATATAGTGCTGGTGTATTGCTGCAACGCAATGTGCATCTTTCCAGATTTAAGGCACCCTAGGCAGCCTCAACATAGTACGGTCACCTCTAAATTCTAATAAACCCCTAAAGTAAACATAATAAAGAACTTAAATATCCTATAGTTTCTAATATAGTAAGTAAGTACTATAGAATAAGGAGAAAGAATAGATTTAAATAACCCTAACTATAGTATATCTAATAGCTTAAGTAGTTATAAATATTAGAATTCTTTATTAGAAAACCTTTAAGCTACTTTTTACTAAAGGGTAGTAGTTATACTAAAGGAAAAGTTAACTAAACTATAAAGACTTATATTTCTATATATATTAATAGTATCCCTAAATTAGCTTATATAAGTATAAATAACTTTAAATTTTTTTCTAAGTTAATAATAGCCTTATCTACTAATGTACTATATTAGAATAGTTTTAGGTACCCTTTATTTAGTTAAGTAGTATTATCTTTAGAATACCTTAATACTAGATAGCCTCTTAAATACTAATACTATTAGTAATCCCTTTAAAGGCTATCTATATATTATCTTTAATATACTACTTTATTAAAAGGTACTAATAATATATGTAAAGTTTAAAGAGAAGAAAAAAATCCTCTATAAAGAAAATAAAGTTTAAGTATAGAAGTGGACCTAACGCGAACGTAGGTGTGGGGTTGTTGGAATTAGGGGGTGGTTAGGATATAGGCTACCCAACTTATACAGCCGTGACTCATAGGCCTAAGCAACATCACGAGGCTCTAAAATGGGCTCAACATCCACCCGAACGATCTTTATTCCTGCATGCGTGTCTTGCCTCCAGGTTTGTCCTTTGGTCTATCAGGATCAACTATTGATTTGAGAATTACAAGAGAAGTTAGTCTGTGGTGCACAAGAGCTGCACATGAGGAATTAATCCGCCCGCACCCCCTTTTGAAGCAGGCAGGATGTCATGCCGGCCTAAATATGCCTCAGGAGGCACCCGTGACGCCCGTGGATCAGAATCGAATGAATGCGGTCGTGCTGGGGCGGTGGGATTTGCGCCCGTTACTCACCATCTTTGCCGATTGATCCGCCCGAGACGTGCACTTTGCTGCACTGTAACGCCTCGGGGATGTTGGGCACTGCGGCTGGAAGAGAGACAGCAAGTCTCCCGAGGTAGCGAGCCTACATGTGCAGCCTCTATCCGGCGTGGCCGTGACTCGCGGCTATTTCTTCAGCCGTTGATATACAAAATCAATATAATCAAGCGCATGCATCTAAAGATCATCATCAGCGCGCATTCTAAACCGATTTCTCATCCATTGTGTGTTCGGAGGTTGTGAGAAAAACATCAGACAAGATCTTGCTCAGCAGCGGCGAATCACTGAGGCAAGCACTGAGACAATCCACTGTCAAAAGGTAGACTACACATTCCTACTCGACTGTTGCATGTCCGGGAAATCCAATCGGGGCCCACCCTTCATGATAAGCATTGGAAAATGTGGGCTCTGCATCGCCAAGGAAGCTTACTGCTTATGCTTACAATCGTGCCAGACTCGTATAGCTTAACTTCTGCCTCAAACCGGGATCGCTTGCTGCATGGGTTCAGATAACACACAACCGTCCTCAACAGGCAGGTGAACGGTACTGCATGAACGCCGGGACGAACAGTTCCTAAGGATTCTTACAATACTCACATACCATCAAAGGAGGAATATCTACATATAAAAGGCAGGGACTTGCCCAACCTATAGCTTCTTGTTCTTACCTCTCTATCATCAAAACCAACCCTACCAACCATCGTACCGAATTACCCAGCCGCGAAATCGCCAACAATGAAGTCCTTCACCCTCACCTCGCCGCTCCTCCTCCTGGCGAGCTCCCTCCTCGCCGGCGCCCTGTCCCTCCCCCAAGACACCACCAGCATTGCCGCCCGGGAGGACATTCAACTCGACAGCACCGACGCCGCCGCCATCACCTGCCTCTCCGGCCTCGCCCACACGCTGGGCACGAGCTGCCACCAGAACGCCGGCTCGTTCGCCTGCTCGGGCGCAGACCGGTCCCACGTCGTATGTAGTAGTTCCTCCGAGTCTTCCTTATGTAATTACACGTCGAAAATAAACGCACCCTCCCCCTCCCCCGGCCACCTCAGCGCCGACACCAGCAGCGTGGATGCCTGCCTGCCTGCCCACCTACTTTTATGTTGTACTAATACTAAGAATATCTGCAGCAAATCTGTGGGAGCAATGCCCTCTGGGCTGTCTACGTCACTTGCCCGAGTGGTACTGGCTGCCACAACTGCGGCTGCGCTCCGGGCTACTGATAAGTAAGGGCTACCAAGTAAGGGCGGAATCGGTCGATGGGTATGTGCGGTGTGCGTGTACGGTGGCGGCCGTGACTCGCCAATTGGAGGTACCTGGGACGAAGAGCAGCTTTCAACCTGCACCTTGAGGTTATTGATGGCTGAAGAAGCGAGGCGCGAACACTAAGGTTTTAGAAGATGCGAAGGGAATTTTTCCACACAAGTAACTGCCTACTAACAAATACAACTATATAAAAGGGCTAAGCCCTAATACTAAATAAAAAGTCTAGCTTAAAAGAGTACTATAAACGTAATGAAATTTTTAGTCTATAATCTATAATCCATGGTAGAGGCCGTGACGCAAGAGAGGAACGTGGGATTCGCACTTACAGCCATAGAGATTATCAAATAATTACAAAAGTTACAGTTGTAAACAACCTTAGTCTACTTAACATATACAATAGAAGAGGTTAGCGCCCGCCATGGCTTCAATTGTATTAAATCTAAGCCAAAGAATATACACAAGATTATATACATAGTACTATAACCACTGCCTCCTCACTGTTCGCAGAGGTTAATTAAGATGAAAAGGTAAGGATAGAGAGTAGAGTAATAGACGACTGTATGAAGGCGCTGTGTATGGCTACGGCTGTATACGGAATAGAAACGGAACCAGTAGAGTAATAGTTGCAAGTAGACTCAGAATAAAAAGCAAAAGAAAAGTGCCCATTACTGGAATCGAACCAGTCACCTCATCATCGCTAGTAAGTACTAGTGATGCGCTCTACCGATGAGCTAAACGGGCTGATGGTGAAGGAATTTTGGAGATGATGACCGTGTCGTAAACGGATTCGGCTTCACGAAGGCAAGAGTCTTGAAAATCATCGATAGGAATTTCTAGGTTCGATAATTATATTAGGGGAAAAGCTATTATTTCCTTTAACCTTTAAGGTATAACTAGTGTAGTTTTAGAAAGAAAATATTTATTAAATTAAGAAGTAGAAATACCTATTTTTTATTCCTATAAATTAAGTTAGAGTGTATAGGTAGTTATGCAGTTGTGGTACTGGTGTTTACCTCGCTGCACAGCAAACGCGGAAGCACCTGGGATAACTGGAGCCTCTGGACCCATACCAGAACACGGCAAGCCCAGCAAGCATGAACAGACCCACCACCCATCAATCCCGCCCGCAATTGGTGTAAGACGATTTGCCCCATGGCGACCATGCAATGCGTGGGTATCATGGTTTATTGTAGTAGTAGTAGTCGTAATATCTATTTCGGTGTTTTGCCCTTTCTTTTCCCTCTTCTGTTATCTATCATGTCTAAACTTTATTGGCTGTATGTTATTCCTGTATTTTCTTCTTCTTCCTCTAATTCATCAACTTTCTTCTTTCTCGGCCCCACATCTATCCTTCTAAATCCCTAGGCCGGGTCAAACGGCTTCCTCTCCGTCTCGCCCCGCTTCGACCACGCCTCCTCGCTGAGCGCGTTCCACCGCACCCGGTCCGTCGTCTTCATCTTATTATTCTCGCAGCCTGCGTCTTGTGTTCTTCTCGCCCTCCGGTGCCCAGGGTTATCGTCTTCGGTCTTCCTGTTCTCTAACGGTGGCGGTGGTCGGGGGTGTTGTCCGTTGGCCGTCTCTGCGTCCTCCATCGGCCGGATATCCAGCTCAAACTTCTTCCCCTTACACGCCTCCAAGATTTGTTCCGGTACCCCCTCGGGCCCCTCGACCACGATCAACGTCTTCAGGTCGCGCGCCATGAACTCGATGTTCTGCAGCATCATGGCGAACAGCTCCGTGACGGTGTCGTCGCCCCCGAGCGGCTCCGTGAACTCGAGGACCTCGAGGCGCGGCGGGAGGCCCGCCGAGTGCATGCGGGGCTTCTTCCCGGTCTTCCCAAACAGCTGCGTGTCGCGGTTGAGGCGCAGGTACCTGCAGCTCTGGAAGTCGCGCAGCCGCAGGACCTTGCGGCCGGCGAGGGTCGGGTGGTCGATGGTGACGGACTCGAGGGTCTCGGCCTGGTCGCGCAGCGCCATGACGTGCTCGCAGATCTCGTCGGAGCCCTCCTCGAGTTCGGGGCTGGGTGCGGCCGTGTGGTAGAGGTAGAACTCGCGCAGGCCCTCGGGGAACTCCATGATGTCGGCGAGGGAGTCGTCGTTGATGTCGCACTCGAGCAGGCGCAGGGATTTCAGGGCGGTGCTGTGGGGGCGCTCCATGAAGTCGAAGCCGCGCTCGTCGAGGCGCGCGCGCCGGATGGTCAGGATCTCGAGGGTGGGGTGGGTGAAGATGTGGATGTTCTCGCGCAGGTCCCAGTAGGCGCCGTCGGGGCACTGGTAGAAGAGGGAGCAGGACTTGAGGCCGGCGAGGTCAAAGGGCCCGTTGAACAGGGCGCCGATGCCGTGCAGCAGCTTCTCGGGGACGGCGATGTCGAGGGTCTCGAGGTTGGACATGGAGGCCAGGGCGCGCGAGAGGCCGTCGACGCCCTTGCGGAAGGTGTTTGGGCTCGTGCGGCTCTGCTTGTCCAGGGCGCTGTCGAGGATCAGGTGCGACAGCTCCGAGGAGGGGTACTCGAGCTTGATGTTCTCGATCATGGAGCCGCGGCGGGGGCGGCGGTCGAGCGACTCGCTGAAGATGAGGTGGTGCTCGGGCGACTCGAAGAGGATGCTGCGGTACAGGATGCGGTCGGCCAGGGCGTGGTACTTGCGGCTGAGGATGGAGACGTTGCAGATGGCGTGGCGCGACTCGTGGGCCAGCATGTCGAAGATGAGCAGGATCAGCTTGTCGGGCAGCCGCGCGAGCTGGTCGGCCTGCGACTGCGACTGCGACTGCGACTGCGACTGCGACTGCGGATTCGACTGCGGCTGTGATGACGACGGGGGGGTGGGGGCGCCATTCTCCACCACGTCGCGCGACATTGTCGACTCGATTGAGGGGGAGAGTGGCGACGGTGACGACGGCGACGAGGTGGGAGAGGGCGGCGCGTGGTAGAGGAGGTGCGACAGCCGAGTCGGCAGGAAGGTGGCGGTCCACGGGGCGAGGCAAGAAGTGAGGACGTGGTAGAAAGTAGAGACAAAAGCATTCATGACGACGAGAAAAGAAAAGAAAAGAGAAGAAGAAAAAAAGAAGCCAAGGGGGATGTAATCAGCAAAGGGTGACAAAGCCCCGAGGGAAAGTCGAGGCAAGTCGAGGGCGGGCGGGCCCCAGAAAGGACGTGAGCCGAGCTTAGCAGGGCTGCAATGGGGTCAAAAGTGAGCTGACAGGTCGACAGCCACAGTAAAAGTGATCAAGCAGATCGATGGGTGGCATCGACAGAGACAGACAGACAACAAAAAGGGTTGAGAGAGTTGAGGGAGTGTCTTGTCTGTCTGATGACACGTGGAGTGACCCGATCACATGATTGAAGGGAACAAGAAAATGTTGGCGTGGAGGGGAGGGGAGAAGAAAAGAGGGAGAGGGAGAGATCAGGAGAGAGACAGCGACAGAAAAAGGGCGTCATCAATCTAGACAAGGCGCCAGCACCCGTCCAAAACGTCAGTCAACAACCGAACAGGTTAAAATTGTGACTTGTGATGGCCGCTAAGAGACGACGGACGCTTTTAGCACAAGGGCAAGGAAGGCCATGGTCATCTCATTTCGACGTCTGCCCTTGAACCTCTTTCTGGGGCGAATCCAGTTTTTCTTAGTGCCCGCCCGCCGCGTGGGGAAGAGGACCACTACCCGCAGGTCCGGCCTGTCAGCTCCCAGGTCCAGGTTTGTTGGTGCTCGTGCCTGGTGCCTGCCTGTGCCTGTCCCTGTCCCTGTCCCTGTGTGCTGGAGCTCAGATCCCAGGGGGGAACTGTCGCGGGCGGATGACAGAGAGGTCTGAAAATGAATGGGGCACTCGATGCCGTCAGTGGGAATGTTCCGACACGCCAAGCGCGACAACAAGTACCGCATTTAAATCTGGTGGCACAGGGTGTGGCCTGATTTAAAACCCTGACCCTGCACTTTGCAGGCTGGTTATTGGGGGGGGGCCGGCAGATGGGTGTTGCGGTGCCAAAGTACCCAAGTACCCAAGTACCTACTCCGTACGTACCTACGTACCCCGTACCTTGGGCCGTCCCGTAATCGGCACTCGCCAACAACACTGCAGACCTCAGAAATACACAAGCCATCAAGTGAAGGCAGACGGGCCAATCGAGCAGGCCAACTCATATAATTCGGAGCTCTGACATGTCCTCTGCTGATTTCCCCCCAAAGACCTCATCATACCTGACACCATGCACATACGCCGTGCTGACAAGCCTGAAGCTCCGTCCGTCGACGCCCCGTTCCAGAACAAGAGGCACGGGCCCGTTCCCGACGACCCATATCTCGTCTCCGGGCTTGATGGACTTGCTCCCGTTCCCGAGGACCCCTTCAGCGGTGACGAATATGTTGAAGATCTTTTGCATTACTTCCACCTCGATCGAAAACGCCTGGTACGCTGGGCTACCGTGGTGCGTGAGTACTTCTATATCTGAGTCCCTTGGTGATGAGCGGGCACTGGCTCCAGTCCTGGTTGGTGTCCTTATTACGGACAAGGCGTCTTGGATGGTCGATGATAGGGCTGGGTGCATGGAGGGTTGCGATGTCAACACGGCCTCCAAGTCCTCTGCGAAATGCGAGTCGGTCCTGCCATGGTGGATCAACTTGGTCAATAGATGCTGCAAAAAATGGCTTATGTCGTCTAAGCGGCTCCGTTGGGACCCGGACGGGTCGTCTGCGATTCGGAATATTGTCCGCAGTAAAGCTCTCTGGATCGGCTCCCCAGTGAGGCAGTACGCGGGTCCCAGGAGGGTTAAGAGGGATTTGATATTAAGAGTCCATTCATCCTTCGCGTATGCCTCTGCAATGACACCCACGCGGACGCCGTAGAGATGGAGAGTCTCGCCAAGTACCCGGGGAAGGCAGGCACGTAACCTTCCTCTGTAGTCTTCGTTCAAAGTATGGGTATCAGAGGCCGCCGTATCACGGCTCACGAATGACTGCCCCTCGCCACCGGAGGACGATGAAAACTCGTGAAACCCGCTCTGCGACACGTCGTCCCAGTTAGGGACCCACGACGGCCACGAGGACTGCGCAGAACCGCCGTGGCGATGTTGTCCCGCATAAGACAGGATGTCCAAGCACTGCCTGTGGATATAATACCGAGCAAAGGACACGAAGACGTCCCGGTCGCTGCCCCCGAGGTCCCGCACGAGGAGCTGAACCTTATTCTTGGGCACGAAGCGGGTTGCGACTCCCAACAGCCCGAGCACCTTGTCACGGGGGAATGTCGTCTCCTGACCCCGTGCACACTGTAGAATTCCTAGGAGGTAGGACAGTTTTACGGAAGAGACCTCGTCCATGGTGGTATCGGGGGCAAATGCCTGCAGCTGGACGTGGTTGATCCGCGTCCGGATGATTTCGAATATGTACCCTGGGTTCCACCGCGGCCAGATCGGTTCGTCCTGGCCGCTGTTTGTGTCGGGGCTCTGCTTTGTGCGGAAGAATGAGGATAGCAGCCAACGGTCCAGATTCAGGACGTCACTGAAGCTGAAGACTCTCGGCCCGCATAGCATATATACCTTCTGGGCAAGCATGACTTCTTGAATGGTCCAAAGCCGCGAGAACCACCGCCTAGCGAAGAAGAAATCCACATAGGACTTCCATAGATCGCTCCAGGACGACCCAACCGGTGGTGAAAGGTTGAAATTGTCAAGCCAGAACTGGGGATTCAGTAGGTCTCCGGTTTTGAATATCAAGTCCAGCATGTATGGAGACGGACGGTGGCGGCTGTGCTCCTGGACCAATGATTTGTATACGGTATCATGCCACCACTGGAACTTCGACAGATCCTTCTGGCATGCCCCAAGCCAGACGTTGGTCTGTCTCGCCATAGTATATATGTCGGCTTGGAGAAGGATTTGCTCCGCGACCTCAACCGGGTCCTGCTGGTTGATGCAGATAGCATCAATCCATAATGGCACACGCTGTTTGATGTGCCATTCAGCATGGTATGTGAAGTAATCGGACAGGTTCGGGGCGAGCTCTATGCTGGTGTAGCCGCGTACGTGCTCATGTCGAAGATGGCAGTCGTCCAACGAGCACTTTCTGTGATTGGCCGCCACAAGCAATTCATATGGGGGAATAATACGACTTGCATCACCCGGTTTGGCAGATCCCTCGCGAATGGCTGGGCCCCACGTATACGAAAGCGCAACATATCTGCGCTCAAAGTCCTCGAGATTGACAACTTCCAGACGGCCGGTAATGAAGTGGCGGGTGTGGTCTAGAGATTGAGACTCGAGGAATAAGAGTCGAATAGTCCTGGACCCTGAAAGCGGTGAATATTCATGAGACCAGGGGGCGGGAAAAAGAGACCATGTTGGCGGTAGTGAAATTGACCTAGGCCTGCGCGAGGCCATCGTTGGTCTGCAGCCGGTCTAGATGCAGATTGTGCGACTGTGCGATTTTGCTTTGCAGGTGAGGTCCGCATATGTGCTGAGAAGACCCACTCTATAGAAGACCTCTGAGGAGGAATGCAAGACAAGAGGAAGCGGGGGCTTCAAAGGATTCGCGCTTACTGGCTGGCAACATGGGCACCTGGGCAGGGTTCACGGGCGTTTGATCCGTGGGGACCCACTCTTTCTTACATGTAGATTGTACCTAGATCTGCTGGTCACATCCGACAGTTTGTGTAATAGGAGAGTTGTGAGTACAGTCCATGATATTCAAGAACACATGGCTTTGAAGCACTTTGTTCGTCGTTGCTAAGTTCCATGGTATTCATGAATAATACGACGCTCTACGAATTAGTTGATACAAGAACTATCATATACACTATTACCGTACCACCACCACACCACTTCCCCACTGGAAGTTCTCAAACATCGCAGAGTCTGCTCAGCTTATCAAATGGAAAATCCAGAATTCGATCATGAAGGAGCCTTGATTGCAATGGCAAGGACATTGTGCGGCAGGTGTAGTGGATTCAAGGCCCTAATTCAGTGTGGTTTGCTTTGGCAGCGGTTCCATGAGAAAAAGAGTCTGCTCAATGACGTCTTCCAATTCAATCTCAGTAACCGAAGCCTGACAATACCGAGTAGTTATGCTACATAATTCTCAAATGCGGTTATTTGAATAAACAACATATGCCGTGTTTCCTGCATGTTTTGGTCTGAACATAACCTTGGAGCTCAACCACTTTCCCGTAACAGTGGCGATGTGAGATGTTGCCACGGACAACTTTCAGCCAAAGCACCCCCATTAAATGCCTAAATTATCAAGTTAGACTTAGGACCGAGATTATGTGTTCGCAAGGGTTGTCGTTAACAAGGGCAGAGCAGAGGAGTTCTTGTACCGACTGCTAGGACCTAGACGAGCTCCAAGTGGTTATTCGAGTGCCTTCCGACACCTTTACCAAGAAGATACACTACTGTGTCACGCGTTCTCTGCTGAAAGTTGACGCGCGCGAGGAATCCAAGCTCCGAGATGTCTTGAAACTTTCTTGATTCCGCTTCGTCTAGGGCACTCCAGCCCTTTCTGGTGGTAGCGTGCCAGTCGAGGTTGCTGCCGTACACCTCATCGAGTTTTTGAATTGCATAAATGTTGCCAAATCGAGCGGCGAAATGAAGAGCTGCTTCACCGTCTTCCGTGAGGCGGTTTGCATCCTCCGAATGAGGATATCTAGAGAGAACTGAGTCGACCATAGAATGGGCCTCGTCCTCTGGGGCCCGGTCTGTACTAAACGTTAGTGACTAGTCTTGATAAACGGATACAGCTACACACCTATGGGCACACCGCAGACGGCATGCAGTATGGTCACGCCTTTGTTGTCTATCATTGGGGGCTCAACGCGAGGACCGACCAAGTCCAACAGGTAGAAAAGCTGGCGAGCTTTGAATGCAGCCAAGCCCAGTGAATTGAACCAGCAAGTGCTTCCCGGCTCGTATCGGTATGTGTAGGCCAAAAGCTCTGGCTGATAACCGGCAAGAATATCCGCCGCTTCGAAGAAGTCACCAGCCACTGCGATATCAAACGCTGTGGCGCCGCTATCATCTCTCCTATTGACATACCGGATCGCACCATCTCGAGAGTTTGTCCTTTCTACCGCGTGGACCAAGGCGCGAACGATCTGTGGAGACCCTGTTGCGGCGTAGAAGAGTGGCGTCCAGCATGTGGGAAGGTTTGTCAAAGACGCGTCAGCACCAAGATCGACAAGGTACTGGACAGTCTCGACGCGGTTTCGCACCACTGCGGCCATCAAGGGCGTATACCATTCTTCCGCTGACGAAGTCCACTCATCGAGTGAGTAATAGCACCCAAGCGCTGCCAAGGCTTTCACGATATGTAGAGGAGATCTGCCACAAGCGAAGGTGAAGATGGTATGCCCGGTTGACTCCACGAAATTGTTGCTAGAGGTCGCATCAATGAGCGATTCCAAAATTTGTTCCAGGTTATTGGCGTAGCTTCCGCCGCCTTCTACGAGTATGGTGTAATTGTCCAGCTCAAGAAGAAACCATAGCGCCTCTGACTTGCAACGGGCATGATCCGCTTCTAGGATGTGACAGAGAACTAATTTCGTAAGGTCGGGAGAGAGTCCACATGATGCAAGTGCCAGGCAGTCCAAGCCGTGGTAGTCTTTGATCAGCGGATCGGCACCCAGGCTCAGCAACACCCTCGCCGCCTCGATGCTGTTCGGTCCATTTTGATTCAAAACCCTAGCGAGCGGTGTTTGTTGTCTGTCCCCGTCTTTCTGGTTGATATCTGCTCCCCAGGATAGGAGCTTCGTTGTTACCTCGCCTATGAATTTGCGATCGAATCGGCTCAGGTTGTGGAGTTCGTTGGTTTCGAAGTTGCCTTGCCCCTCTGTCTTAGGGTTGGTGGTCATAGAACACAAGAAACAAGTTACTTCGTAGTGTCCGCCCTGACAGGCCATGAATAGCGGTGTCTCGCCATAGTCGTTGGCGATATTAGGATCCGCACCGCGGTCGATTAGTTTCTGCACCATATCCAGGCGACCGTTGCTGGCGCTATAGTGCAGCCATGTCATCCCACAGACCAACCCCGGAAATTCGTGCAACTCGTTAATACTCACGCCATCTTGTGTTAATTCGCCCACTATGTCGTCAAGATAGTCCAACGGGTACTCATTTCTCCACCGCTCTCCGAAACAATCTTGACCATAGCCACAGTAGATGGTTCTCAGACATTGGAGAACCGGGGGGTATCGATCGGGGAACAGTTCGCTGAGACCTCGTTCTGCCAACTCTTCGCCCGCATAACAAGCATCAACCAGCCAGTCGTACATCTCATCGGCCGGCAGATGTTTCTGGAGGGCTGAGAACAGACCATACACCGATGCCTTTGCCTCAGTGGACCCGGCTCTGGCGGATAATAGAAGCAATTCTGGCGCCTTGGTCATTGATACCTGACCCAATTTGCCTGATATGAGAGCTCTGCTTAGCCAGAAAAGCATCTGCGCACCCTGCTCGACTCGGATTGGGTCAATGCTGTTGATGTCCGATATTGACCTCGCTTCCCAGTTTTCCACGATGTCCTCGGAGGCAGCGTATAGCAAGTCTCGATTCAAGCGTGCGAAGTCTTGATACTGGCGTTCAGTTAGTATCAGACCTGTACAAAATAGAATAGCCCGTGTCAAACCTGTGGATGATCGTCCGAGGATGCGTCATCGGCGGGAAGCAAAGGGACTGGCTTGGTATTCCTGGGACAAATTTGTAAGACAGGATTTCTTTCTACCAAATGAGCAAAACGTCAACTTACATGTTCCTTTCTGTCTTGGACGGAGCGCCCAACACGGCCCTAATCTCGACCATGTCCTTGCGATCAGACGGTATCGTTGAGAGAGCCGACTCCGCCACACCAGCAACCCAATCCCACTCTGCGCTAACATGGAGCTGTGATGACAAAACCTGTGTGGCATAACTTACCATGCCGTGCGGATCTCTCTTCAAAGCTGCTATTTTGTCCAAGTCGTACTCAGTGCTCGCTGTGGTGCGGAAGGCAGAGAAGGGATCTGCACCGCCAAGAGCCAAATAACACACTAGCAATCCGAAACTATACACGTCCACTTTCGGAAGCTCATCCAGCAAGATCTCCCCAGAGGCTTCTGGTGCTTCCCAAGGAATGGAGAATCCGTGCAGCGAAACCCGTACCGGCACGTCAGCAGTTCCCGACTCGAGATCCTTGATGAGCATGGCAAAGCCGAAATCGGATATTGTGGCTCGAAACGTTGTCGGTGATAGTTGAAACAGAAGAATATTCTCCGGCTTTAAATCTCCATGGATGACGCCACAGCCATGCAGAGCTTCAAGCCCACAAGCAATGTCCAGGGCGACAGTGGCTGCAAAGGCTGGCGTTTTAGTTGACGCGTCTGCCAGCTCGTAAAAGTCTCTCAGGGAACCACAGTCGGCCGATTCCATGACGAGAATGGGCCATCTCCTATCAAATTCGTCTTTCTCCTTTTCCCAGCTGAAGCCCAGGAGCTTGACGATATTAGGATGCGACCGGAGAGGCTCGTGAGCAAGGACCCTCAGCTCTTGAACCAGCGAAGCCAGCCGTACGTAATCTCGTCCTGCGTCTTTCGATTCAAGGTCCTCCCCGGTGGCCGGCGCTATGTGCTTCGCAACAAGCCATTGTCCTTTCTTGAATTTGAGGGTGGATTCGAGCGTTCTCTTCGTGTCTGATTCCATGTTTTCCGGGTCAATGTCAAAAAAGCGAACTCGAAATGAGGCCCCGATACCTGCGTTTTGACTCAGCCCCCTCTTGAAGTAGATGTAGGGGACATTTAGCTGTTCATGTGCGAGTTTGATAAACTCCGCTGGGCCGCTGACCGATTGCAACGCCGCACTCGAACCTCGTCTTGTCGACACAATCCGCCTCTGGACAGGGGTAAGGTCCCACATGGTCAGAAGGAGCTCTATAACAGGACAAAGACGCCGTGATTTGTGGCTGGCAATATGGTAACGTAGAGAAAAAATAATACAGCCGCTCAAGGGGGTCTGGAATTGGGAGAATCCTTGAGAAGACATGGCTTCAGCCGCATGCACGTGACAGCCACTTACCAACCACCATGAGCCAAGTAATCAAGATTATAGCAAGCCAATCGTGGCCATCTGCATGTTTGTGGCTTGGCGGGGTCAACCCCGCCAGGATACGATGGTGTTGTGGAACTAGATGGTGAGACAGGCTCCATGCCCATCCATCTCCCCATGCCCAATGATCTTCCAAACTTGTTTGTGCCCACGATTGCAGAGAGAATCGAGAGCTATCGCTGTTAACATCGCTATCTTAGTATTCCAGACTTAGCTTTTACTACGCTTTTTAACTCTGTCTCAACACGATGTCGCAGTTAGGCATCGCTACAAGCGTCATCACTACCATTGAGAAGTGTCTGACCCTTTACCGCACCATCACTGCCGCCCGCAATTTTGGATCCGATGCTGCGCGGTCAGTTATGATGCTCCGATTTGAAGCGTTTCGCTACCAGGAATGGGCCCGCGACAACGAGATCATCACCAAGATACTTGGTGAGGCAAGCAGCGAAGACGAGCCCCCTCCCTTGCCACCCACGGTTGGTCTTGTCGCCGCTAAGCAAGCAATTTCGCCCGTCGCCACCTTTCGAGAGGCATTATGCGATGCCGTAAACCAAGTTAAGGACGTCTTGCAATCCGTAAATAAGTTGCTGGCCAAGTACGACGGCGCAATTCAGTCGCGAGAGTCGCCGGGTGGTGATGCTGGGCCAGCTTCATACGGCGTGTCTGCTCTAGTCATTGCCCGCGGTCAAGGAGGGGTCGAGATGCAAGACGCGAACCAAAAGTACATACGTCTCAAAGAGTCATTGCAATCCAAAACATCGTTCGCCCGCAGAGTCAAATACGGTGTCCAGACCTGGGATGACGCCGATAAAGAAACGCTGAAGAGCCTTATTCAGTTGCTCAAATACTGGAACGACAATCTCCACGAGATAGCACCACCTAAAAAGCCTTACCTACAAGATTCCTGGCTGGCAAGCCGCGTCCTCGCCTCTGCGGTGTCATATGCACAATTGGAGAGCGTTCAGGACGCTGCAGAAAGCAATTACGACTCGGTATACCGAAGCGCGAGCCTGAAAAAGGATACAATAGCCGCCACGGCGGTCGATTCAGGTCTAGAGAAAGAGTACGACAACGTTACAATCGACGTGAAGGTGGCGAGGAGCCGAAGGTTCATTACCGAGTATTGGCCAAAAGGTCAGCGCTCAACCATAAGAGATCACTAGAATCATTGATTAACGTCCTGCTAATTATCCCAACGAAGGCCGTACCGGATCTCCAGCCATAGCGGTGCCTGTACCACAAAGGGTGATTGTTGAATGGTACTACTATGATGCCAAATGGGAGGACGAGCAGACGAGTATAGCCAACCATCGGGTCGAGCGCCTCGCTCAACAGCTCTCTCTCCCGGATAAGCCAGCAAATCTTTCCGTCCTGCATTGCATCGGATGGATCCAACACCCGACCAAACGTGACAGAGCCTTGCTCTACGAAATCCCGGAGCGTTGCGGTAGCATAAGTTTATCGCACCAGCCGGTTACTCTTCACGATATACTGAACTCAGGCAGGTCTTTGTCACCGAACAGCCTCCCTTCCCTTAGCGATCGCTTCCGCCTAGCCGCTGCGCTCTCTCTAGGATTTCTTGAGCTTCACACCGTGGAATGGATACACAAGGGGTTCGGTAGCCATAACGTACTGCTCTTTTCTGGAGTCGACGGCAGGGTGTGCTATGACAAGCCCTTCATCTCAGGTTTCGACTTTTCACGTCCTGACCGCGTAGGCGAGAAGTCTCTATCCACACGCCCTTCTAAGTTCGACATATACCGTCATCCAGAACTTCGACTAGTCAACCAGATGTCCTACGCCATGAAGCCGTCTTCCTCAAGGGCACACGACATATACAGTCTCGGATTAGTTCTGTTTGAGATCGGCATGTGGCTACCACTGGAGTCCTACGTCAAGGCTAACCTGAGTCCTGAAGACTTCCGCGCACGAATACAGGGTTACGCCCAGCGAGACGTGGTGCTTTGGATGGGCAACCGCTTTAGCGCCGCTGTCTGCTTGTGTTTGTCTGGGGAGTATTTGAAAAACTCCGAGGCCTTTCCACTCGGGTGTTTAGAGGAGGAGCAATTTGAGGAGGAGCAGTTCAACGCGCCAGAGCCAGGAGATCCCGCTTCAGACCAAAGCCGGATTAGCGCACAGAAGCTTAGCTACTTCTACCGGGCTATAGTCGCAGAGCTACACGGTTGCCAGTGTGAAATGGGGAGCGATAAAGAGGCATATTGGCACTGAAGCCAGGGCTCCTGTTGTATGCCGTTCAGACCAGCGATGGGACCAGTACGGGGACGCCTCTCGATGCGGGTATGTAACCCAACAAGTATTGGGAGGCAGGTCGTCTTAAGAGACTAAGGCAACAGAGCGGATTGGCATTACCATCAACGACCCGCGTTTTGCCTACCTATCTACCTACCTTCTAAGTAGGTATGTACTTACTCACAGTCAAAACTTGTGGACCGACCAGAGAGCTACCTGAGATTAAACTCTGCAGAGTGGCCTATTCTGCCCGTTTGAAGACATTAGAGTGTTATCATTTGAACCTTCTCTTACCGTAATCGGGCCAGACTGTGTATTATCCTGCGCAAGAATTCAAGCTCTGCTGACCGTCGTGCCGACCTTTGTGCAACTTCCCACTGAATAATTGTCGGTGAATATTCTCTCACAGCTTCCGTAGGCCGGCTGAGGTATCTCGAGCAGATCATCTAGCTCGTACTCCCCAAGCGAATCAACAAACGAGAGGGCGGGGCGCGTGGGTGGTCGCACTATCCCTTGGCCGTAGTGTCTTGTGTCGTAAAAAGTATTCCCTTTCATTGTTTGAAGCCTGCCTATATCGGATTTCTTTTCAGGGTTGCTGGTCTTTGTCCTGGTGATACGGCTGTAAATTGATCCTAGACAACTCAAGCTGGCTAACGGCCGAAGCACGGGTAAGCAGGCGCAGATGACTGCTAGATTGGGCTCCAGCACCGTCCAAAGCACTGGTTGATATATATCCACTGTTCCGACGATTAGTCCTCAGGAGACATGGTTCATTTGCCATACTCCGAAAACTCGGTAGACTCACTTGTGACATCGATTGCTCTTCCTAGTGTAGTAAGTTGGGTTTGGTAATACAAACGAACCCCACTTGCTGCAGTAACCAGACCACCAAGAATGAAGACAAATATGAGAGCGAGGCGTTGTTTTGCTGTGATATGCAGATGTTTGATCTCGTAGAGTGGTAGGAGGAGGATCATGATGTCTACCATAATGTTCGGGACAATGACCCCCAAGCTGGCAATGATGTCTACAAAAGACTCGCCGTCCTGGATGCAATGCCCTGCGAGAGTGAAATCCCAGGATCTTGCAATAGGGCTGCATTGGAAGGCAGATGCAAACAGAACAGTAATCCACCATGTAGAGGACAAAATAGCCAAAGTGGTGCATCCGAGTTTCATGAAACGGGTCGGAAATATGCGCCAGTACAGGGCTAAGATGCTGAGCTTGGTTGTCGATATACACGAGGCATATATGAATTGCCCAGCAAATAGGATCTTGATAAAATTAGTCAGAGAACAGGAAAAGCCAGACAGGGATTATGACGAACCCTGCCAACAATGACGGGCCGAAGAGGATCAATCACAACATTGACTCCCATTGGCCTTCCGAGACCGCCCATGCTTACAATGCAGACACCTATCGTGTACACAGCCCAGCTCAGAACCTATCGAGTGGTGAGTTAGTCATCCCGCAAATTGGATCAAAGATGTTCCTATGATATCTGCAGCGAGGTAGACTAGGCTGCAGATGGCGATTTTGGTCGCAAATAAATAGCATAGGGTGCATACTCACTAGGGAGATGAGGACGAGCCAGTCGTCCAGCCCGATTCCAGCCCCTCTATGCTGCCGCATCCTGAAGCGCAGAACAACACACAGAGTAACGAGTACCGAAATTGGTGTTATTGTTCTGAGGAATCGTGGACCCTCGTTGACGTTCCAGTCCGGCTCGGTAATACTTGTTTTGGAAGCCATTGCGTCTTACACAAATTTGTAGATCACCTGAGGCTAATAGTATGTACTGAATGCTGAGAGAAATTTGGTTCCAACGATGGGAGTGTGCCCCGCTGAGCGTACTCATTTGTAGATATGTAAAATTTAACTGGTTCCGTTTCTATTCCGTATACAGCCGTAGCCATGCTGCGAGTTAAGTAGACTGCATATATATTAGGTCGCCTTTCTCCACAAGCTCTCCGGATCCAAGAATTGTCTCACACTGATGCCTGTAAGGAAGACCGTTGTGTCACTGTATATGCAAAAGAGACGCCATCGTGGCATCTCGGTCGGATCTACTAGACAGCCGCAGTGTTCAGCCCTGCCAGGCGAGGATGAAACTTAACAGAGATGCTGCCCAGCATGGTCGCTCTTCGTGAAATGGAGCCACCATTTCTTAGCCCCCATCATGGATGCTTCAAAGTAGAGTGTCTAGCTGAGGTTACGGGAGGTCACCGACTGGAATTGGCAAGTCTTTTCGATTATTCGTGAAATCATCCAACCAAAGGGCTGCCCTTGGGTTTCTTTTGTGCTCCGCGCACACTCGATACATCAGCTGTGGAAGCCAGACTCTTAGGTTAGGCAACGAGGGAAGACCTAGCTTAACGGCTCGTGAACAGACAGAGACTTAAATGGCGCCGCCGTCAAACCTCCCGAGTGCCGGTGGTGCCACCATTCTTACTAAGTCTACCGGAGTCCTCGGGAACTTGCATCTTGTGGGCGGAGGCTGTGATGGAGGAGGACCGTGTTCCGACGCGCAGACTCCACTGATTGGTATAAAATATCGCCATGGCTTGTTTCGATTGTCAGACCAGTCAGACACCTGTTTAAATCGGGTGTCACAGACCCCAAATTCATTTGCGAGCCGACTCCGAACGGAACTGTTCAGCGACTTAGTTTATTTATGGTGTCTGCTATGTGAGATGTCAATCTCTCTGGACCACTGGTTTTCAAGTTATAGCCACAGTCTTCGAGGACAGAGACCTCACTATCCATGTAGTCCTCTCAGAACAGACCCAACCAGCACGCCGGGGTCAACAGATCTACCGTCAAATTCTTGAAATCTTCTAAGGTTGATAGCCAGGTTTGTTCCCTCCCATCTTGTTCACCCGTCGACAGAAATGAGCCTTTGCGCCGGACCAGGTTACTACCACACTCGACTAAACCAGTTCCTCATCCTCGTCGTGGCGTCTCCCACTACTTGCCTCTGTCCCTCCAGCAGAATGAAGTCATGTGCCTCTTTCTCAGCAACCTCCAACTTCACCTCCACATCTGCATTCCTAGAGCGAATGCTCTCCGCAATCTCAATCCCCTGGTCTCTCAAAATCTCATGCTTCCCACACGTCACATAGACCTTCCTAACAATCTTCCCCATCCCATCCAGCCACTTCTCGTCCACATCCGCCATGAGCGCCCATCCCCTCCCCTCGCGGAACTCCTTAGTCTCGACAAGCCCCCAGTTAGGGAACAGCACACCCAGTAGACCCGTCGGTTTCTCATGAAACATCTCCCGGTTAGGGTTATCAAAGATGCCCTCGCTGATCATATCGCACGGCCGCCCGTCCACAAACGACCTCGTCTGCATGTTTTGGCTCACGAGTGGGCTGACCAGGAACGCACCGGCCAGCGGCTCATCCAGCACGATCTTCTCCGCCAGGGGGTACGGGTGCAGCAGGTGGCTGAGCAGCTGGACGGTCAGGTTACCGCCCGCTGAATCGCCGCCGAACACGAGCTGCGAGGGCTGAATCCCGCTCTGCAGGAGGTGCGCCAAGCCTGACGCAGCCTGGCACATCTGCGTTGGGAACCGTGCCTGCGGCGTCAGGGTGTACTGCAGCACGGCGACGGCGACCTTCTCACGACTACCGCTGCCGCTGGTGGTCCGCCGCATGTGCCTGTTGGCCAGGACATACGCCTGCAGGCACCACTCCATGTGCCCCGGGATGGCGGGTGCGAAGTAGCCGCCGCCGTGGAAGAACAAGACAAACCTGGTTGCCTTGTGCCGGTCGCCGATCCAGAGGATGTGGGACCTGCCATCCGGCAGGACCTCGATGTCCTCCTTGAGCTGCTCCATGATCTCGACGTCGCCTGACTTGCGAGCGTCGGAGCGCCTCCTGCGGATCCAGGCCTTGTACGTGTCGATCGTGGACGGGCTGAACAGCTGGATCTGGGCAGGTGAGAAGGTGTAGAGGAACATGCGGATCGCGGCGCAGGCTAGGTATGGCCTCAGCGGGAGCCCGCGCCATAACGCCGTCAGGCCGCCGCGGGTGAGATTGATGGTTAATTGGATCGGTGCTGCCGCAGTGAGCTGTCAGTCATCCGGGAGTCACGGAATGCAAGGTTGGTCTGCCGACTCACCCCATATTAGCAGCCGCAGTGGCAGGTCAAGCCACTCTCGCAATGAGAGCGGTGTCCGACTGACATATTGTTGTTTCTGAGCCTATACCACGTTAGAGGTTGAGCATGTGCAGGTCCACGGTCCGTGATACGCTCACCATGACGATGGTACAGACCGCAAAAGCTGATGGATTGCAAGCCCAAATTTACAAGGCTGTCAAAAAGGCGAAAAGAAAGCACAGCCCTGACTCTGGGATCCAGAATCTAGAAGGCAGTATATAACTTCCAAGCAGTTTTGGAAGCTAGATGCGTGGGAGCTGTACTTGTGACGCGCAGTCAAACTTCGGACGACGTGATACCTCGGCTTCATGAGGTCGCCCACTTTGAAACAAGCTTGCCCTCTTCAGGGTCTATGGCCCACTTGGGACATTCGTGGAAATCTGATATGAATTTAAGGTTTGGGCCCGTTCAGTAATCATACCGCAACGAGCTCCAGCCACGTTTGTCATTCATGCCCAAACCTTGTCACCGTGCCAGGAAGACTACTATCTATTAGATAGACTAGTAACATCGATTGCTCAACGGTGGCAGCCAATAAGCACTTGCGAAAGCAAACTGCCTTTTGGTGAATGGCTGCAGATCCTCACCAGAGCAGAATCTCCGCTTTCACACGTTAGCTAGATGCCCGTATAATCCGGTCATATGTCACCCAGCGAGCATGTTCGATACTTAGTAACAGGATGCAGAGAGCCGTCATTTTGCTATCCAACAAGACAACTAGCTACACAGAATTATTTGCATTGGCTTAGGGGAATTGACTGACTTGGAAATTGTTGCGTATTATTCGTCACTCCAATGTCTGTTCCTCCGAATCACATATGCATGCCAAGCATAACCACACCTCGCCAAGAAGCAGACGATGCCTCCCAGCGACCAACCTCGTCCACCGAGATTGAAACTCATGATATTGCCTTGCCCTTCTAGGGAATTTACTATTGTTCCTGCTTAATACAGAAACTCAAAGAATACAAATAGTCCATGGGGTGAGGCTCTATATTTTTCATGGCCTTGTAATGTCGATCCAATTCGCTTCACACCAAGATACCCCCAGCACGTTAAGCCCGGCGAAGAATCAGATCAGCAGCCTATTTTCATGTTAGCACCATGTATCACGCGCTCGCACACGCCAAGCAGACATAGAAGAGGGACTCAAGTACCTTTTCCCCAACAGCATAAGCCAGCGCACTGGTATGCGACCCAGGCACCATGGGAACGATCGAGTTATCCGCCACGCTGAGCTTCCTGGTCCCATGAACCCTCAGGTCCGGCCCAACCACGCCACCCAGCTCCTTAGGCCCGAGCGAGGCGGTGCCGACCTGGTGCGCGACATCCGGGTTGATATTCCGCCGCATCCAAGAGCGCATTCCGGCGTCATCAAAGACACGTGGGCTTGTCTCGCGTGGCTGGAGCGCGGCCACCATCTCCTCGTGGCCCATGTACCAGCGGACGCCCTGGAGGACCTCGACGTTAAGATCCTCGTCAACGGGGTTGCTGAAGGCGCGGTAGTCGATGACGGGATCAGTGTCGAGACCGTCGTCTTGCGGGGAGATGTGGACGGTGCCACGGGAGAAGATGTGCTGCAGGATCGCTCCGCCTCCCGTCGACCCGGAGAAGAGATTCTCGAGCCAGGCTGACTTGAGAGAGCGCAATTGCTGGATCAGGACCTCCTTCTGGATGACATAGCCCGCGACGAGGGTAGGATCCCAGTCGCTGGGAAGGTACTGGTCGGGCGCCTGGGCCTCGATCTTGGCGACGAACTCCTCCGTCCTGTTCGAAAAGACAGGGAACGGCAGCCACACCCCGCTGTTGAGATACGCCGTGTACGGGCCTTTCTTCCCATTCTCCCACTGCCTCTGCGCCTCCGCCGCAAACGTGCTGTTTCTCGTGAGGTCCGCCGCCGTCGGGAACACAGAGACACCAAAGCTGTGCGCGAAGCCAAAGCTCGTGTGGCTCTGGAAGTTATTCCCGACGCCCGGAAGCGCCACGTTGACGGGGACGCCCGCAGCCTTGAGGATGTTTTCTGGCCCGATGCCGCTGCGCTCTAGGATCTGCGGCGTGTGGAACGTGCCCGCGGACACGATGACCTCCTTGCGCGCCTTGGCTTCCGAGACGGTCTTGGAGCTGCCGCGGGGCTTGTACCGCACGCCGTCGGCGATCCAGGCCCCGTCGGCTTCGGAGAGAGTACCTGTAACCTGGACTACACGGTAGGCAGGTAAGAGGTGGAAGTTGTCTCGTCGTGCTGGACCGCTGTCGTAGTGGCCTGTCTTGGCGTACGACCGTCTCTCTGTTGCTGGGTCGATGGAGTTGGGTGCCCAGACAACCCCGTACTTGCTGCCATCATTCGCCTCCTTGGGCGAGTCGATCCCAGGGATCTTCTTGAAGGCATTGAACATGCGCTCTACTCAGAGGTCAGGTCAAAAGGTCGTACCACCATAGTCTCAGGGTTGTCACTGTGACTTACGCTGAATCGGCCATTGAAATGGCCGGTAGCTCGAGTGGACAGGAGGCGTGCCGCCCATCTGGTACGCTGCCTCCACGTCGTACGTAATGCCAAACGTCTCCTGCATCTCCTGCGTTGGCGTGTGAAACGTGACACTCTTCCTGAACGCCGGTAGAAAGTTCTCCCAGCCCCATTCCGCAGCGTAATCCGCCTTGTAGTCGCCAGCGATCAGTACCCATGAATCGTAGTCCTCGGCGGATCCACGGTCGAGCAACATCCCGTTGATGGTAGAGCTACCGCCGACCGCACAGCCCGCCCTGACCGTGTGCCTTCGACCATCTAGATGTACCTGTGGCTCAGTCGTGTCATTGAACCATCGTGTAGCCACCGAGTAGTCATCCGGTCGCGCGGCTCGGATATCTGGTGTCGTGAGAGCCGTGATGGAGTCGGATGAGTCCAGATAGCCGTATTCAATGACCAGTACAGTATCTGTATCTATGTTAGTGTTCGGCTATCTGGGACAACGAAGGTGTGTACATTTGCCGCTTTCCGTCAAGCGATCTGCCACCGTGAGACCTGCAGTGCCACCTCCTGCGATGATGTAGTCGTACTCATCCAGCAGATCATCCTGTCTCTCAATGATGGTAGCGGACGCAGCATGCGCGGGTAGACCCGCCGCTATCCTGGCGCAAAGTAGAAGAATCACACCGTAGGACAGCATGGTTCGCCAGTTTGACGTTGTCTTCACAGCAGAATTCAGTTACGGTACCAAGTTTCAGAACGTTGCAGTTGCACTGACCCAGCATCCAAGACGAACATGCCGATCAAGGTCGCAGAAGTGCGGTCGAGATCTGGTTATTATATTAATGAGGAGGATAAAGTCCCGGAAGAATACAATCGACCAAAGTGGAAGTCGCTGTTCTATTAGTTATGTCGGATGTATCACAGCTGACACACATATCGTGTGCGAGCAATATTCCTGACTTTAACCGCGGAACGCGTTAGCATACTGCTGTACCACGCAATAGAGTCCCAGAATCCATCCAATCTTGAAGATCATGTTGGTATACATGCCCCTCATCCAGGTTGCATCTCGGGTTCAGCAATGCAACATCTTCTGCCGACATGTCGCTTAGTGGATGACTGCCAAGATACTTCTAGGTGACAAGGTACTGGATCAATTTCCTATCAAGGGGAAGTATCCGGTGTCCCCTTTGTCTCTACTAGGCCAGGATCACTCCAGCCTTATAAGGTGATTACAACCAAGACATGTGGCGCAGCCAGGTTTTCCATATGCAGACTAGCAAGGACCGGAAGCTACTTTTACAATTCTCAAAGCTTGGCTCTAAAGGCGAGTAAGACGGCATATGCAATCCTCTTAGACCATTCGCAGTATCGAGAGAGTGACAATCTTTGTCTTCTTATAATGTAATGAACCCAAGCATTCCACCATTGCAGAGGCAAAGAATTGCGGCACGTGCTTATTGCCTGGCTTGCCCGCGAACCTAAGTGATGGAGCGATCATATTAACCGCAAGACCGACAGTATATTTTTCATGAAAAGAGTAGACTGGGCTCCTGTAAATAGGAACACAGATCCTAATTACGAGTTGTGATCCTTGCTCTGCTGTTCGGATGGTGAGAAGATATTACATAGTCAGCCGAGACCGGCATAATCCAAGACTCTTGCGTTCAAATTTGACTAACCGGCCCGCATCGAGGCCAGTCAGCACTACTTAATAGCTCACGGGTGCACCACTCCATTGCACCCCGGCTTGCTGTGGGGAATTACCCAAGTCCTCGCGGTAGCATGATATGGAAGAGGCAGGTATGAGCGAATCAAGATTTTATTTGGTTGTATCTGTCCACTAAGTGTCTATATCTCTATCGTGCAATCATTAGTTTCCTCGATAAACTCGTCTCTCCTCCGGACTCCGAAGATGGAAAGCTGCAGGGCCTTTAGCGGGTACCTGAAGAGTTCTGGCACTCGGGGAAGCCCAAGTCAGCCTGGAAAGCGGCCGTGTTGAATTCCGAGTAGACAGTGTCGATCTGGACGGTGTCAGGGTTGGTGTCGAAGTTGATTATACCGTTGATCTCGAATTGGTTGCTGCCGACTCCCGTTGCCCTCCAGCGCCAGCTGATCTTGTCGCAGCTGTTGAACACACCCAGAGTCTCCACCGTAGGCAGCGGCGGCGTCTGGGCCTGGCTGTCGATATATGCCTGCTTGCTCGGGTAGGCGGGCTGGCCCAGCTTTGGATGAGAAGAAATCGTCAGTACGGTATTCAACTTGGGATACTTGTTGTACTCACCGGTCGCTGAGACAGAGTCAAGATGGAGTCAGAGAGCACTTGGAACTTGTCAGACAAGATCTTGTTGGCGGTGCTGTTGAAGTCTGGGCCAAGGGGCTTCTCCAAGAGGTAGGTATAGCCGTCGACAAGAGTGTTGACAGCTGCCGGAGTCAGGCAATGCTTTGGGGGTCCATACGGGCCAGCGAGGGCGCCCGAGACGAGGGTCAGAACGAGTGGGATTGAGAAGAGCATTTTGGCTTCAGTTGAGTTCTCTTGGGTAGCCCGAGTAAGCTTTTGATTGATATCGCGGCGCTGAAGTCAATAACCTCCAATTAATGAGAACTGGCAGGAGGAAGTCTTTGCTTTTTGTAGAGGCTGCAGTGGGACGTCTTGACCTGACAACAGGTTGCACGAGTTGCGGGTGGCAGCCTGTTGTACGACTTTATACGTGTTTCTCATTTATATATACTTGATCGTACTCGCAACAGTGACGCATGATAACGCTCAAAGTAGGATTCACTCACACATAGTCACCTGGCTATCCAGCCACTACTGCGGCGTCCTCGCATCATGATGCTGTGATTCAGTCGCGGGTGAGACCTTGCGTGCTTATTTTCCTGCAAGGACAGCCAGCCTCACGTTTTCCAGCGAGGATGTTCCCGGCTGCCTCCGCGAGACCCACGCTGTCAACAAGCCAAGGATGGTGCACTCGGCCGGAAAGCATGAGCCACCGTAAATGAATAGCCAGCCACTAGGCCGAGCTTGTCGCCCAGGCTTACTGCCGAGCTGAAGGTTAATCACCCGCACTGGTCTGGTTCTGGATCTGACTGTGCCTGAATGACCAGCGCCAGAAAAGCCGTAAGCAGACGGTAGCACCCAAACCGTCCCATATCAAGAGGATCATCATGCATGCAAGCTTCCTTTTGGGCTCGGGTCTCGTGTGCTAGCAGCTGCATGTCTCGGGCCGCATGAGGCCCCTAGCGCAGCCACCTAATTCTTAGCCGCAACATACTAGAGCGGCCGGCCCGCCCTGAAGGTATACGAGGCTGGTATAATGTCGGAAACATAATGCGTGAGCGGGAACGAGGCCTGATAGTAAGATTAGGCGTATGTGCTACCCTCACAAAAGTGTGGAGGTCAGCTGAGCGCCGTGTAGCCCCCGTGACCACCATTGCGACACTGAGAAATCCAGCTACAACCCTGAATTGATATAAATGTGGCGAAACCTCCCGAAGAAGCCGTTCCGACATTTACAGTGGCTTGTGGTAGCCATCACAGCGTGCGATCTTATCGCAGCATCACTTGGGGCAGCACAAATTTCACTGGCTGACTACTATTGATTGAGGGATCCGCCATGGACGAAAATGCTTCGTGATCCTATCTTTTCCCGAACCACTGTAATGCCGGAACAGCGTACAATACGATTTCCGACGTACGTCCTGGGCGCAGGGCGATTATCGTCTCCGCCTCTGCTCGGTATGGCTACCTAGGTGCCCTTGCCACGCCCAGGACTGCTGAAAGTGAAGGACTGCGAACCACGGTGAAGGACTGCGCACAAACGATTCCTTCTCGACCAATGATGCTTGACTCGGATTAGCGTCACTGACTATTCCCAACTTGCAGTTCTACAAAAGAATTCACTAGGCACAGGGACAATTTTCCCAGTGCGGAAGAAACTGTTGAACATCTACATGCTGACAGCATCAAACATCCCATGACAGAATCCTTTTTTGCACAATAGGCTAAGTAACACACCCACACTAATTCTACAAGAGAGGCGCCGAATTGGATCCCTGGGATAGTAAGCGCATGATGGGACTGCGTTTACATTTCTGCGTCTCTCTCCGGCTACCACTCCTTTTGCTTCGCTCTTGCGCTTGTAAATTCGCAGAAACGCTTTAACAAAGTAAATGGAAACCCCAAAGGCCCTTTGTGTCCTCAAATTGCTGTCAAATCTTCCGCAGTGATCTCTCAAGGAAACTTGCGCCAGTTATCGTCTCGCTCCCCATGACATCACCAGCACCTGAAGGGATATGAGCTGCGTCCAGCTTTTCATTTAGAACCCTGTTGATGTCTATTTGTTGCAAAAGCAACCCCCTTACAATTCTATAGTGAACCGCTGAATAGGCAGTCTGGCGTCAGTGAAAAGATGCCGTACTAGTATGGTAGGGACGGGAAACGAAACACGCACTCAAGTCTTTGAAAGTCATCTCCGAGTAATCATCCTCCATCGGTTGAGTTCCTGACGACATTGGCAACCCTGAATGCGATTGCGTTGGACTCGGAGTCTGTGATGCGGCCAGTCGCTGAGAAGCCCCTGGAACGGCGGTGGACGTTGAAGGAACCCATTCGGAGTCGCTCATAGTCGAGGCCACTGATTCGCGTCTCTCAGAAGCCGTCGCGATCTCGACCCCACGGAGTCCGTCGACAATCACCGATATCCGCGAGCTCTGCCGCGACAAAGAGCTGTATATGCTGGCGATCGACTTCGAGCACAGACCAGAAGATGGACGCAGGCTCTGTACCTCCTCTTCTGCTGCGGACATCATCTCTTGCAGTCGAGGATCCAACTGAGCGCTCACCGTAATGGGCTCAACCATTGTCGTCTCTTCTGGCAATGACTCCCAGGGTGGCGGTTCATCTGATGTTTCATTTTCCATTTCGAGTCTGGCCGTCTCCATCTCCTGCATGCTAGCCTGATATTCAATTGCGATATTCTGAAGGTCTGTGGAGAGTGACAGGCTCATTCTGCTGGTACTCGTTTGCTGCGGTATCACTTCACCAGAGTCTGAAGAGGTGGAACTTCTGCGTACAAATGAAAGTGTTAGAGCACTACTCCTTGATAAGCTGGTATATTGATCGGTATTTCGATACTCACGACGCTAGGCTTTGTGATAGTTGAATCGAGCCGATCAGAAGACTTAAAGTCGACTTGTACGCCTCCAAAGCACTTCTCAGAAAATTCAACTTCGGTTTGTTCATCACCCATTTGATTCTGTGGGCTAGGTTGAATTTGGGATTTTCCAGCAGGGTGGACGGGGACGACTTTTGGATGCTGTGGATCAGCCCGAGGATCTCAGTCAACATTTCCCTGGACACGGCCATCATGTCTGAGATAGATCCGGAACAGTCAGGCAGTTGCTCCACGTCATCTCCCTATGCACACCCTCCAATGTCCGGCTCAAGATGCCAATGATGGTGCAGAAGGAGCGGACCTCGCGGGCCAGGATCAGTGCCTCTCAGCCAGCGGACCCGATATCCATAGCGAATTGTGACAGAACCACCACGATCTTGGTCCCGGCGACGATAATACTCGTAATACTTGCGGCAAGATCAGCCATGGTGCGAGTCAAATATGTTGAGGAGCTGGGAGGATAGTAGCGTGAGATGGCACTCAAAAGGATTGTTGGGCGAGAAGGACGAAATGGTCAGCGGTTGAGTAATTGGTCTGCGTTGGAGGTATTCAGAGCCTTGTAAATAATAACTCTGTCCGCACCATTTGACATTTGACATTTCAAGTTGGGGCTAACAGTGGCTGAGTAAACATTGAATGCTGTCCCTGGCTGTGTGTGCCCTGAGCCGCCAACCTGCATTTCTGGGGTTCATGGCGCTCGCTATGTGCCTTAAAAGTCCCTGATGCGGAACACACAGACCCTTCCAACGTCAGAATTGTGGTGATACAACCAGGATTCAGAGTATCAGCGGATCAGCCCCACCTGGGCACTGCGGTTCTTTTGTAGGTATTGACCCAACGTCACCTGTGTGGCTGCTGGGGCGCCTAATGTATGAACATGATGGACGTTCTCTGCAAACCCCTGAATTTGTTTCACGATGCGTCTGTACCTCCCGACGGCAGCCGGATGCGTGCGCGGAGATGGATGTTGCCGTCAATCAACCTTGATTGCGCATTATTGACCCTGGAAAAAGGTTGTAGGGAAGAATGATGAGAAAAGCCATATCAGTGTCTAATTATAGGTGTTGATGCTGGCTCCATGGCTTCTCGAATTGTTGCGAATTGACCTGTTTGGTTTTGTTCCTGCTCCGTATACGTCCGAAGTTGCGGACGAATTGCGAGTATATGCTTCCTGACGACAGCCTCAACACCAGCGTCGACAGCCGAAAAGGTTTGTCATTCAAACATATATGACGCTGAAATTGCGGTCTTCCCAGCAATGTAACAAAAGAAAAGTGCCACTTGGATGGTCTCATCGCTGTTGACATTTATAGTGGGTTGCCCAACACACCGCGGTTGGCCTTGTTTTTTCCGTTCGCATGGCAGGAAATAATCGGAAGGATACGCAAGATCTCTGACAGTTAATGTATCTACTTATGGGTCCGAGTCAAACCTTCCGAGTCCTTGCCAAAATACTCCGTACAGATAAACCAAGCAACATCCGCCTTTGACAATTTTACACATCCCACTACTCACAGCCTAGCCTTCTCCCCGTCCTTCGCAAGATCGCCCGCCACATTCCTAGAGATCCAGTCCGAGATAGCCATGTTCGTCACCATGGGGTTCACACCACTGGCGCTAGGGAACACGCTCGCGTCACTCACGTACAGGCCCTCGGTGCCCCAGACCCTGCCTCGCGGGTCGACCACTCCAGTCTTCTCGGAAGTGCTCATCCGGTTCGTGCCCATCTGGTGGGCGGTGCAGAAGATTGCCGTGGGTGGCTTGTTGCCGTGCTTCTCGAGTTCGACGAGCCAGGCCTGGAAGCGTGGGTCGGCGATGCCAGCATCGGACACCGTGCTAACGAGATCATCTGCCGCCTTTTTCGATGGAGCAGACGTTGGGGACGATACCTCCTCGCGGATGAAGGGCCTCATACCGGGCAGCCCGGCGTGGATCTCAACCGCGCCCTGGAGGTAGAGGATCTTCGCAAGGGCGACGAGGCCGATCATTATATGGTTGCGATCAAAGGCGGAGGGTGTGTAGACTACCCGGGGCTGGCCAGATACCGGGTCTGGGTACACTGAGCCGGTGTCACGGTCTCGCACGATGGAGATGTAGCTGTTCATGTGGCGGTACTTGAGGGAGAGGAGCTTGAAGTCGACGCCGTCTGTCCAGTTCAGGAACTGCATAGCCCAGCACGGCATCATGGAGAGGGCCTCGAGCTTTGCGCCGTGGCCCTTGCCGTCGCTGTTCTCGAAGGTGTTGACGACGGTTGTCAGGATGCCGCCCTCCCAGGGCCGGACGTCCTCTTTGAAGAAGCCGTGCAGGACGTTTACGGGGTGCAGGTAGAGGTTGCGGCCGATTTGAGGGTTCTGCCCATCTTGTCAGTACGTGCGGTAAAAGTGTGCGGGCGTTTGTAGAAGGATCACTCACCTTGAGGCCACTGTTCTTCAGTATGATGGGACTCGACAGAGTGCCACTGCTGACGATAACCTTCTTTGCCTTCACAATCACCTCTCTCACAATCTTGTCCTCATCTGGCCCATCCACATTGCCATCCTTGCCACGGCTGGTCCACGTGCCGATCACACCCACAGCCTTCTTCCTTCCGCTCTCGTCGAACAACACCTTCTTCACCTTGAATCCCTCGGCGAACTTCGCCCCATGCCTCGCAGCATCGGGATACCAGCCATTCATGGGGCCGTTCTTCTCTCCAGTCGAGCAACCCAGCGCGCAGTGTCCATCAGCATGCGCACAGCGGCCCGTATTCTGCGGGACCTTCTTGGCAGACCAGCCCAGCTTCCTCGCGCCCTCGAGCAGGATCGCGTTGCCATGGTTCGGCTCAAAGTCCTCGTGCACGCCCATCTGCCCACAGACACGATCAAGACAGTTCTGGAACTCCTGCGTGCCGAAGAACGTGAGCCCCCGCTCGCGCACCCACTCGTCGCGCACGAAGCCCTGCGGCTGCAGGCTGGCGCTCCAGTTGATGGTGCCGCCGCCGCCGAAGCACGAGCCCGCCACGATGGAGATGCTGTTGTCGTCGCTGCCCGTGGTGCAGCCGCCCTCGAAGAGATGGAAGAAGGCCTCGCCTGCCGCCATGGGGAACGACGATGCGTCGAAGTAGTAACTCTTGTCGACGACCAGGACCCGGTAGCCCGCCTCGGCCAGGTTCTTGGCGCACACGCCGGCGCCGCAGCCGGAGCCCACGATCACCACGTCGGTTTCGATTTCGACCGGTGGAGGGCGTGAGGATGTCTTCGACCCGGATGATGGAGCTAACGCAGGTGGGAATTGGATGAAATCAAAAGGATAGCCCTGAGGGGGTTTGTAGCCTTGAGGTGTCGTGGGGAAGCCAGATAGACTGAAGAAGGCTGGATTGGTGGCGCTGAACACGACCTTCCCAAGCGTTGTGATCTGCCTGTAAAGCCCACGGATCTTGTACAGGTTGCTGTTTGCCCATCTATTGAGGATCTTGGTGCGATCCTCTAGGGGTAGCTGGGTGATAGGCGTTCTATATCCAGTGAGGATGAGACTGCCGGCCTGTGTGCTTTATGCATGTCAGTGTCCTCCCAAGCAACATTGGAGCAGGTGGGAGGCCTACGTCAGTAGATACAGAACACGGGAGAGCAAGGCCTGCAGCTCTGGGGGAACATGATGCAGCATTCCCTTCAGCACCTGTTGAAATAAGAGATCGTCTGTTGGCCTATCCGAGAGGTACTTGTCCAGCTCTCCCTCCGACGCGTTGTCAAGCAGAATTGTGTTACTTTTCAGATGAGAAACTGCATCTTGGTAGCGGCTGTCTGAGATGTACGCTATTGATCTGGACTTTCGTTTCGGGGCTGTTGACTCCTTCTGAATGCTGGGCACGACTGCGTCCATGAGAGCCATGAGCGTCCGCCATTGAGCGTCGGGCATGAGCTCTGCAGTCTTGAGACGCCATGGTATCCCTGCTGGCTTTTGGACTGTTAGTATGTCGGATATTGACTCCGTCATCTTCTCCAATATGAGCAATTGTACGAGATGTATATTGGGCGAATGGTTGGGTATCCTGTGTGGGAGGGGACTTGAGTCGCGGAGAAGGTTACGATGAAGAAATTGCAGAGCCTCCAAATATGCTGGCGAGAAATAGTCCCATTCACTTTTGAAACGTTGGAGGCGCTGCACAGTGGCTGCACTCTCACTACCCCAGATCTGACGAGACCCCCGCACTGGCACTTGTGGATTCTGGGGCAATGATACCCTAGTCCCTGGCTAACGGCGCAGACTTTTTGGCCACTCGACAGGATCCTCGGTTGGCAGGAGTATTGAGGTCCACAGTGACCCGCAAGCTAGGCAAAGCTACTTAGGTAGGTATTGTGCTGAATCATTCAAAAGGGACAGCAACTCCCGGGCCAGCCTGTGCCGAAGGGGGCATGAGATCAGTCACTCAGGCCGGAAGCATATCGTGAAGAAGCATTTCGCCACAGCTCCTACAGGTGCTCAGCTCGAAACAGTGCCTCGGCATACCTATTTGGAGAAGCATTCACAAGGCACCGAGCTACCTGTAGGGAGGGGAAGACAGCACATGTCCCCGTTTCAGCTGGACGTGTTCGCCAAGGCTAGATGGACTGCGGATCCCTGGCCGCGGCAAATGGACATGGCCCCGCCAGCCACTTGTCCCGCTCGCTCGGGAGGACCCTGAGCTCCGGCTCCGGCCTTGCACTCGCATCCGAAGTGTGGGCAAACGACAGACGGGCTGGCTCGTACGGATAGTTGGCCTTGGTGGTAATTTGAATCTAAAATCCTGGAAGCTCTGTACTTAGTGACGACATGTATGTATCTGATGTGCCTGTCTAAGTTCTTGCCGTGACTGTTGACTGGAGTTGACCCGCTCAAAAGCACCCATGACATGCAAACATGCTGGCCATTCGATATCCCTTGCCCATGCTTTATCTGGTTCCCATTCTATTCGGTATGCAGCCGAAGCCATCTCATGCTTTACGATGATATCTTTCAAACCTTCTTGGGCCTAAAACTACCAACCTGAAAGTATCTCGCCGACGAGAACACCACGGCTGATGCAAAAATGGAGAAACCGCAAAACAATTTCAAGCCCAGATAATCCCCGTCCCTGGCATCAACGATGGCACTCGCTATGGGGCTACCCGTAAGGGCACCGAATGACTGAAATGCGAACGCTGTGCCCGTCCGGGCCCCGATCTCCCTAATGTCTGAGATCTGTGCAATCAAGGTCGGTCCGATGGAGGTAAGGCCAGAAGACAGGAAGCCAAAGGCCGCTGTGAAGACTAGAATTCCGGTGTCGTTGCTAATCGGAATCCAGAGAGCGAAGCAGGCGATGCCTGTTAGTGTAGCGAGGGTGATCATGATGTTATATCGCCCGACTTTGTCGGCCACGAGCCCTGGTATGATACGTCCAACAATGCTGTTCATCCATTTATCAGTACACCGATCAACAAATCGATGATGGACTTATCGACGTACCCGCAAGCATGCAATATCGGGAGCAGGTAGATGACGAGATTTGCGTCCATCCCCTGCGCTCTGGCTTGTAGAATGACGAAGTTGTAGGGCAGGAAGAGGCCCCAGAAGACCAAGAAAAGACCGAAGGCAGTCGACATCATCGTCGGCTCTCTGATTCCGCGGATGTACTCCCTCATATCGACCGGCTTCTTATCCAACGCCAGTCGGGACCTGACGGTCAGGCAAGCGATGGTCAGCAGCCCTAAGAACATCAATCCAACGGCACGCATCGCCCAAGGGAAGCCAACTCGGTCAATCAATTTGGGTATCATAATAGGCAGGACAATACCGCCCACGGATGACCCAGACATCATGATTCCGAACGCAAAAGCACGCCGACGATGGAACCACGTCACGAGACACGACATGCTGGCGCTGGTCACGGCACTGGCTCCGGTGGGGCAGACGATACTTTGGGCGAGGAAGAAATGATAGTACTGGGACCCCAAAGACACCATCATTATTCCAAACACGTAAATCAGTGTCCCGCTGACAAGGAGCCATTTCGGCCCGAACTTGTCAAACACAAAGCCCCACTGCATGTTCGTGTCAGAACTAAACATTCGGTTAAGGATTTGGGGACAACATACAACAATAGGCAAGAAATTCAACACCCATTGCATAAAGCTGGTGATCCACGAGATGGTGGACGAAGAGTATTGGCGGAGCGCATGGTTGACATAGTACGTCTGGAAGACGCCGATGCTGTTGCCCAGCCCGAAGGTGCAAAAGAGGACGCACCACGTCCCAGTCAGCACGATCCAAGCCTTCTTGCCGCCCTCAGGAAACCCATCTGCATTCACATCGATCTCTTGCGCAGTGGGTACGTGCTGTTCGACCGTCGACGGCTCGATGTGGGCCTCAGGGTCCGCGGCATGGCCCGGTTCCGACTGCGTGTTCCGGCGGCCGCCGGTGTCGGTGTCGGTTTCCGCCTTCTCCATATTGCGCCGATACAAATAGTCCAAATTATTCCCGCATTATACGCGGGAGGTGTTGGATGGTTCGCCAGCAATATTGCAGCGAAGGGCCTTTGAATAAATACCCCGGGTGCTCTTGAAAAAAGATGGGGTGTGGGACGTGGGGACCCCAGGGTACTGATCCTCATCCGCATTCTGTTACCTAATTGACAGCAACTGGGGGTATGGGGTGATTTGCTTCTGTTGGACCAACGGGTGAACCATTACCAGGCGAATGCAAGTCCGAGTCTCGCGCTAATTTTTCCGGAAAGATTATCCCCTGGGTTGTGGTCACACGGCGCTTCAATTGGGTTCGATGGCGGCAAAGAGCATAGCCATGACGAGCAACACTGAAAGGTACCTAATGTCTTAGACATGTCGCCTATGATATCTTAGCAGATGTTAGTTCGCCATATGGCCGGAATCCTCTAGTTAATGCTAATATCTCTGTGAAATCAACGGAGAGCTAGCAAGGCAGCAAGAGAAATATCTCTGCCGTCACCGATGACAATGTCTCTGGTTATGGTGGCTTATATTATCTCTGTATGCTACGATTCCAGCAGGCAATTTATGACCGCACTCATAGTATCCTATAAACCGGATATTCATCCCCTGTCTCCATCGGCACAATGTTAAAGCTGACATAGCTGTCGATATTCTCCGGCTCTAGAGCGTTGAAGGCAATACCTGCGTTCCTCTGGTTCGTCCTCACCAGAAAGGCACCAGGCGGAAGCGAAATTGTCTTTTCCACAGGCTCAGCCGTGACAGAGCTGAGAACCGCGCCTTCGTAGTAGGATCGGGACAGCGAGGCAGACGTGATCTTGTATGCCTCCACGGCACCAGCATACGCATCTGTGAGTTTCTCAACATCTAGGCCAGACACAGTCAGACGCTCGGCAAGATCAGCCCACGCAGGAGGGATGAGGTAGGCCATTGGGCGAGAACGCGTGAGGTTGGCAGTGGCGGGCGTGTTGTTCTCAAATTCGACGGGTAGTTGAACAATTTCGCCTGTGTTGCGATTCACCATTGTCCAGGTCCGTTCTTGCAGCGTCGTGTAGTCCGTGATGACAATGTCTTCCTCACTGTCAATGAAGTCCTGAATGCCACCCTCGAGTGCTGCGTAGACCTGATCAAAGTTGTCCGCTGCAGTTTGGAGGATCGACGAGACCATCGTGAGCCCTGCGTAAGTGCGGCGCTTGAATTCCTGGCTTGCAATTGCGATGCCCCGGGTCTCGAAGAGGAAAGTCACAGTCTGTGTCAGTCCCATAGCGTTGCGGCCGATCTTCGCGTCGCTGCCTGCCTCTGCCAGCCGGATGGGATTTGACGAGGAGCTAGCTGTCACGTATGGCTCACCGCGCAACCCGGCGGCCTCGAGGTCACTGCCCACGTTCGCTGCGAACAGTTCCTCTGAGATATTTCGGATTGAAGGGTGGATGTTTAGGTTCTGCCAGCACGTCAGAAGTATTCAATGCATAGCCCACCAAAGAATGAGGCTTGGCTCGAAACGCACCTTCGCAGCTGAGAACATCCCATCGGCAGCGTTGCTGTAGTTCGTGGCATATCGGCTTGCAGCACCATACTCGTGCATGTCGACCGCTATATGTGGAGCAAAATCGCTAAAGAACTCCTTTATCTGCCGCGTTTGCTCACGGGCGAGCTTGATATGATCGCGATTCGGGTCGTAATTGGTTGCCAGCGTTCGTTGGAAATACGAAATGCCGTCCGGGTTATACCGAGGGAGGACAACGATGTCTTGCGTCTCCAGGATGCTTGCTGCCCATTCTTGATCCGCGTCCATCTTCCCCAGCAGTGCAAGCAATGCTTCGTCTCCGGCAGGCTCGTTGCCGTGCACGCCACCCTGTAGCCAGACCTTGAGCTTACCGTCGCCGAGGGAACTTAGGCTCGAATTGGCGCTGCTGCTGCTGAGAACCACGTAGGGAAACGCTCGGCCCTCTTCTGACTCGAAATCGGTTGTCTGGTAAGTCATCCATGATGGGTTCTTGTCTGCCAAAGACTGGAGAAAGGTATCTGTGAGACTGTTTGTCAGCTTTTCTGCAATTCATCATTGGTAAATGATTATATCAAATTGTTCTGGCTTACGCAAAGTAAACTCGCTCGTGGCACCCGATGTGCCCTCTGTCCATCCACTGGGAAAGGAAGAGTTCAAGGCAAATGCAGGACTGAAGAGGGTCGCATTTGGGGCTGGAAACGCGCGCGACTCTACTATCGCTGGGTCAGGAACCACGCGTACAGAGTTGCCGCCGTACTGTGTCTGGGCAGCTACTCCATGTAGCAACACTATCGCTGTGCCAAGATGTTGAAAGGACACCATCTTGTTTTGATTCGCGACGCGTAGGCCAGTAGAAAGGGACCAGAACAGACGACACAGAGTATAGCAAACAACCAAGACTGCACTGGGAGGACAAATAACAAAGCCATCTGTGTCTTTATAAATACATCAACACCTTATCATTGACCCAGTGATATTGGCAACCAGAGCGGGGATATTCAAGGTTTCTGTGCAATTTGCACGTCCCGCCAAGGCGCGATTAGCTCTGCCGGCAAACGGGCTTCCTTTCGCGGCCTCGTAAGTCTTGGAAGCGTTTCTTGGCTTTCGAAAGAAGTGGAGAGGTGCAACTCCGCGTCCGGATCGAATGATCATGTGTGGTTTTTATTATTGGGGGAATTGCGCATCCGCATTTACTTCCCATAGGTCTCAGCCTCATTGCAAACTCCGCGCAAGGCTCAGATTTCTCCCTACACATGAAGCGATATTTTGCGCTTTATCTTCATCCAGTCATGTGAACCACATCTTTAACCCCAAAATTGGTGCATTTCCTTTTCCGTCCCCTCAGCCTCGAATTGTTGGCAGTGCCAGTAGACCCAGCTTCGCGCTGCATACTGCGCCGTCCGCAACAGTACGAGCCCATGGTGTTGAGTCTTTGACGCTTATGCGTTTTCTGGTAGAGCATCAATATCTTCGTCCAGTTCGTGTACCTTATTTCGATGCCATTGCCTGTCTGTCCACTGATCAAACGTCTCCTCACATACGCCACAGCGGATAGGAGCCTGTTGGCGGAAAATCGGTCAGTACTCTACAAGTCTGGGCTTTATGAGGTGATCAGTAAAATAGAGCGGAGTTGGGTTATAAGTACCGTTTCGCGCTCCTGCAGCTCTGCTGGTCTGGGGCCCAAGCGATTATCTATGATAACAATGTAAAAGCCCATGAGGCCCTCGTTTGCGTCCGAGCCGGAGCCACAAGCAAGTATCTCTTGTCTTAAATGTTCCAATCCTTGAGACGCCTCGTTTTGAAGGTCTTCAGTAGGAAGAAGCCTTTGTGAGTCAATAAAGTTGTACTTGTATGCCACGTAGACCCAAGGCGAGCGATCGTGAGGATAAGTAGATGGGACAACAACCAGGATACGGCTGTGATCACTCTCGCTGTCGAGTGCAGCCATTTGGGCCCGAAGAACATTTGAAACTTTGTCCGAGGCAGCTCCAGTGTTGTCGTACTGGTAAGGCGGGGGATATCTACCATTTTCTGTGCCATTGGTATCGCCGTGCATGGCGAGAAATTTGTCAAGGGTTTTGGGACGGACCTTGAAGCCTCGGAAGGCTACCACAGTCTGATTGGACATGACAACGCGGAATGCTGCTGCAAGTGCCTCAATATCTGTGAGATGAGTTTGGGAAGTTGCTAAGGGGGTGCTGACAATAAGATGAAGTAGAGAAAGAGATGCCTGTATACTTGAAGGTGTGGTGCTTGTACTTTTTTATTATATCGATGGAACAAGATGGGATGGCGGGTCATAAAGTGTAGGCAACCATGCTTTGGGGAGGGAAAAAAAAACAAGACCCGTGGGTGTTGGTGCCTGGTCGACACCTCGGAGCGAGCCGAGTGGGACGTAGACCCACATGTGCGTCCTGTTCTGACCGCTGGACTACAGTCACAAATACTATTACCGTACCACCGGCATAACTTCAAAAATTCGAATATTCCATAGCGAGTATTGTGGCTCAGCTTATGTGATCGACTTCTATAGGGCATCATTCTATGTAAGGGTGTCCCAGAGGAGATGTCCCGCAGGGAGGGTTGCAGACGGATTGTTCCATACCACAGTCTCTCCAACTGTTGAATGGCTCTGGCAACCAGTTGCCGACGAAACGGGAGGACAATTCCTCGGTCCTCTTGTCGTTGACTGGAAGGAGGAAAGTCGCGGACGGTTCGCATGGTAGAGGTTTTCGAGGCTTTCGAGCCAGCTCTTCTGAGAACCGAATCCCGCTACACGCAGTCCTTAAATTCTCCCTTAAAGAAACGATTCGCTCGAACAGAGTGTTGATTATCTCGTCGTTAAATCACCAGCCGAATCAGATTTGCTGGTGAACCTTGCTGGATCATTTGGCTGAAACGGCAGCGGCGGTCGGACTGCCGCAGCACGCCGTGCATCGTCTGGGCCCAACTCTTCGCTGGGTAAATCGACCAAGATAGGCGAGCTTTCTCGCTGAAGTTTCTGCCTTTATCACCATCAGCGGAAGCGTAACGTTTCTGATTCATTGTGCCAGTTCCTCTGGCATGGCGAGACGGATGGTGATGCCCGCATGGATGTCGACCGGCTCGGCGTACATGGCAGTGACTAAATGTGTACAGGATTGATCCCTAATCTTTGTACCACACGGTACTTCCCCCTTGTAAAAAAGCAACCCTATAGACCAATCAAATCTTCTCTCTCTATTTATAAACAGTGACTTCTAGGTCGTTACACTCACTACTGTTTCATTACAATCTTATACCTTAGATCCCTAGTAAATTAAACTTAAAACTAAGTACTCTTATATCTTTTTTCATAGTTTGGAGGTAAGCAGGGGATCCTTTTTTAGTCTCTTGGAAGTCACGAATTGCAAAAGATTAAGGATTTACCCTGTATTGTGATGCTTATACAAGCATCTGTCGAAGGCTATATGATGGGGCGGCATGTGCGGGGTGGAGAGGTCGGGGGGATGAGGGGTTGAAAATGGTCTTTGTGAACTGCTCTCCCTGTCCTGTCGAAAGCATCAACAAGGTGTCTTCTGTGACGCTTTCAAACAGCCATAGGCCATGGGAAATCCGAAGGACATCCAGACCAGCACAATTGTCGAGATTGCTCCAGATGGCGACCTAATCTTGATAGTTGGGCCAGATGAGGCACGACTTCTTGTTCATTCTATGCAGTTGAGGGCAGTATCAAAGCCTTTCTCCGTCATGCTTGGGTCAAACTAAAAAGAAGGCCAGGATCTCCTCAATCGGGTTGGACCTGCCGACTTGGTTTGCCTGAAGACGATGCTGCGGCACTGAAAATTATCTGTTCCATCATTCACCATCGGAACAGAGAAGTACCTCAAACCCTCGCTCCAGCCGATATCCTCGCAGTTGCCGTCACCGCGGACAAGTATGATTGTGTTGATGCCTTGAGATTTGCCAGTGAAAGCTGGCTGCGACCCTCTACACACGAATCCAGCGATCTAATGCTTCTCACCGCCGCGGCATATTTATTCCAGAACGCACAAGCGTTTAAAGACATCACGAGAGCATTGATACTTAACCATGATGGCCCTTTCCTTGCTCTCTCATACGAAGAAGTTGAGTCTGCTATGACGTGGAGGGTCGTTTGTAAGTGGCCAGGTCATGGGTTTAGATAAATAACTAACCAAAACATGGACAGGTATGCTTGAAGAACAGAGAGGCGCTGCAAGGCTGAAGGTAGCAGAAATTCTCATCCAAGGAGTAAATGATGGTCTGTGTGTTCACAAGTGTGGATGGTCAAGCAAATATGCATACGCATATATGAAGCTGTTGGAAAGAGAGTGTCTTTGGCCGTCACGCTTCGCTGATATCGCTATCTCCAAAGCACTTCAATCAGCAAACAGGATACCTGATCCAGTCCCTGAGGAACTCTTCAGTACCCCATGTAAATATGCGTACAAGCATTCGGAGCCAGAATACAGGAGGTATCGTAGTGGGAAATTGGACACCCTCAACGAGGCTCGGGCTTTGGCTGCACTGCGTCCAGTCTGGTAATATGCTTTCTAGTTGTAGCAAACACCCTCATATATAAAAATCCAGTCAGTTATATTGGAGGACAAAGCAGTGGGCCAAGGAGTTGTCCCTCAAATATACCACCAAAGCTTCCGGCCATTCTGGACGACAACGCTTCCGGCGGCCATTCACTGCGCGCAAATATGGCAATACCGGACCTTGTAAACCGATGGAGACGTGCATCTGTTTCCTATATCGGCCACTCTGCCCCTCCGAAATGGTTCCAGCGGAGTGATGCCGCCTCGTCCTTCTGGGTGACTACATACGTTAATATGAGCCGGGCCTTTTGCAGCATCTTTGTTAGAAAGGCGATTCTAGATTCTTGCCGTTTCAACCAAGGCCTCTTCATGACTGAAGTCTGGATTTGCCGTGCAATAACTGGGCGGACTGTTCGATATTCAAGACTTCCAATGGGGAAGGCCCTCCTTGCATGGACGCTAAACCTTTTCTGCATCCCACTGCCAAGACCCGAACAGGTCACGTTTGTATCATCGTATTGCCGCGCATTGCACACAGCCATGAGGATCTCTACTTGCGCGGTTGTCGTCCCTCTCCTCCAGAGCCAAGGTTGCAAGATGCTGGAGGTCCGGCCAGTGGAGCACGTAGATGTGACACAGTGCGTTCGCATCCGCATCGACAGCCTGGGATCCCTCGTCATTGGACGACTGCCGCCGTATCCCGGATTCTCAGAAGATCAGGAGGCTACCATCCACCGCGATATCAACACGAGCCCTCATATACACCATCTTAAGGTGGTGGATCCTGAAGACGAGCATGAGGTCATGGCATACGCGAAGTGGGAGGTCTACGAGAAGGGACGCCCGGATTTAGAGCAGCTCAGCCAATCGATGGAGGAATCGGCCAAGGCAATTGATCAGTTCGGGCGCCTGAGGGGGGCTGCACATGATTACTTTTGTACCCGAAACGGGGAAAAGGGGAAGTATCCACACCTGCGTAAGTCAACCTGCACTCTGACATACGAGAATTGGAAGCTCACAGTCAGGGTCAAATTTGAAGTCTTGGCTTTGCTGGTCACTGCACGGCAGCATAGGCAACGCGGCGCTGGCAGCATTTTGGTCCGATGGGGAACAGAGCTTTCAGAGAAAACTGGTCTTCCGTGCTATCTGCAGGCCTCTGAGCAGGGACGGCGCTTGTATCAGCATCATGGCTTCGAGGAGATAGGCACGGTCGAGTTTGACCTGTCTGAGTATGGACTGCATGGGATCGAAAAAATGACAGAGATGACAAAAGGAAGCTGGTCTAAAGTATTACCTCATGATCGCGGGAGCCGGAACCGTTGAATAAGACGGCCCGAACGCTACCACCTGGGCATGCTTGCTGCCCCGCTAGGTGGTGATGGTGGTTCAGGAAGCACTTGAGCAGTCCACGGGCACAACCGTTGTTGAATACTAGTAAGAATCCAAAATGCGCTTAGGAAAATTTCCCTAATTAGAGTCTCGCCTCGATTATGCAGGTACCTGGTCAGGCTGTGAGATCCGCAAGCACAGCACACGAGGACTTTTCACCCCCAAACTGTACGATCGGCATTGGTTGAATCGATGTTGTGGGCATCCTCAGCGTAGCTTGAACGTCGAGCTTGGCCAATTAACTCGACCAACAAACCTGGACCCGGAACCGATCTCTCGTCACTCTCATCAGTGGGTTATTTCTAAGCATGACTGACTAGCTGCCAATCGGAAAGAGTGGCAGTCATGTTGACAAGGTATGTCTGGTGAGGACTCTCGCGGTGGCCTGTTTCGGCACCAAGCACGAACGCTGGCTTGATCTTATCCTCTCAAATCCGTTCCTTAAATGACAATGTCCACTCAGCTGTTCAGCGTGAGCCAACCTTTATCCCCGAGAGTGAAACTGGGGGGATCCAGAGAAGCATGGACAAGCTTTCGGTCCTCGGAACCGACGGAGGCACACATGCACTCGGCTTTTAACTCAGCAAATGTAACCCCGTTGGTGCGCCAAGTTCGATGTGCAAACATGCTCCTCCGCTAGTCGTAGTCCTCTGAGAACATGGGTATTTCGGAGCGAATGATTGGCTCTTCCCCCCGAGACGGCGAAGGTTGTGATCTGCCCTGTGAACTGATGTGTCCATCCGAGTAAACAGTCAGGGGCGGTTTGGCGTGCATGGGCAGCTTGAGACACTGTCTCACGGCATAATAGGGGCGAGTCAGTCACCACGGCCACCTGTCACAGTTGCGCTGTCTTGCGAACGATGGCCCAAGGCACTGTCGTCACCAGACAGAAGCAAAGTGTCTTGAATCAAGGGCAAACCCAGCCCAGCCCCTGACGGAGCTGGTCTCGACGTTTGCATCGACCGTGGTGGACCTGCAAACTGCAATCCGCAAACTGCAAATCCCATGGCGCCATGCCCATGCAGGACCCATTCAAGAGACGTCAAATGACGACGGGCGCGCCGCAGTTTAAAATTGACAGCGGGAATAAATGTCCGTGTGCACCCAGCAAAACCCAGCCCGCCTTCGCCATGTCACACGCAGGTGTCGCCTTCAGTGCGGCCAAGTCCAACATTCCCAGTCAGCCTCCCTGGCTCGTCATGGCCGCACACTTGGCATTACCCCATACTTAGTGGGTATTACCCCATACTTTGGCGGCTTGTGCCCCAAGGCCCCAGGAGTATTACCCCATAATTACCTAAAAAGGGGCGGGCCGCAACGAGCCGCGCCTAACCTTAGAGCAGCTGGGGTAACATGTAAGACCACCTCGCAGGTCATGGGATGACCACGACGAAACGTTGGACATGGAGCACGTCTCTGTTCACGGACTCGGGTCCCCATGCCCGTCCGTTATTCATCAATGGTATAAAAGGCTGACGACCCGGGGCAACTGTGTTGGTCATAGTCAGCAGTGAGTCTCGGTAGTAAAAGACCCATAAATCGCATCAACCTTTTTCTCCTTTAAAACCTTGTTTCGAGTGAAAATAATCCGCCAGGAATATTCTGAAACAAGGGAAATCGAAATTTCAGATCTGAAGCCAGATCCAGTTCACCATGCCACGAGCACCAAGAGATACATACAAAGCCCACCAGCACTGGGTATACGAGGCACACCAGCAGGCGGAGGCACGGGCATTAGGAGACAAGCTCGGCCTGTCGTTCCCAAATGGCAGTGCTGGCGGTCCAGAAAGCGACTTTATGTAGGTGTTTGCCATTCCTGCTTGTCCCTCCGCGTTCGATCCGCGTGCACCACCGAACGGAGAGTCATGTCCCTGCACCGGTAGCCTAACAATGCACACACAGGTACCCCATCCGTCGCCTCGTAGTAACAGGACAAGACACGCCGTCCAACATGCGTCTTCTATTCGGAACATCGTCCACGAAGAACCTGACCCCATACCACGAAGCCCGACGATTAGTCCTCATCGACGAACTGTCCGGTGTCTCCTCTTCAGCAGCGGGCCACCTGGACCAAGGGTGTCCGTACTGGTCACCTCGACCAGCGAGCCGCGAAGAGTCCGAGGAGATAGAGAAGCTGCTCCGTTTCGAGAGAAAGTACAAGGACATGTTGCCGTGCGCGCTCGGTGGTGCGAAGCATCAACATGGACGCAAGATCAGCGTGGAGTCAGACGAGGGTTACGGAAGGGGTGAATCGGCATCACCCCGGCGGCGCTACTCGTAGTCTTTCTTGGTTTTAATTTTCGGGCGCAGGATACGGAACCTCGGGCAGTCATGGGATGCAGGCGTTTACTTGAATGATGGGTGACAAAACTTGGAGCGGTGATAATACCGCAAAATCAAAAGCATAGGAGGCGATTGCAAGACAATCTGCCTAGATGGACCCGTCATGGGCACCAGCCATTTTATGGTACTTATGATGCAGACAAATAATGCACTTTTTATCAAAAGATCTGTGCCTACTGCTTGGAATTTGGTGTCAATGGAGTAGCTTCTTAAGGAATAGCCAGTCAACAGACCACTATCCTACGTACGGCGGTGATTGCAGTTTACGTGAGATCATGCGTCAGCGGGTCAAGTGCACGGCAGCAAAGACTCTCAATCAGAGATAATATGGACAAACATAGCGGTACAACTCAAAGATGACGATTTCAATATTTCTCAAAGACATCAACAAGGTATAACAACCTGGTCTGCGCAACAAACAGAGGACCGATTGGAGAGTGCATGCACCTGGGCAAGCGTGACTGGTGATGATGCTCTCTCCCGATCGTCTGGCCTTCTCAGAATTCAATCTCCGGTTTTCTCGACTTATACGCAATAAGTGTCTCGGGATCTGGGACGAATCGGCTGGCAAATCTGCTCTGCGGCGGTTTGTCCAAGATCTTCCAATCATAGTTCAACAAGAGCTGGATCATGGCGATTTTGATCTCATTGCTCGCAAAGAATCGTCCAGGGCAGGCATGCAAACCATGCCCGAAGCTCAGGAACTCTGGGCTCGTGCTCACAAACTGCCACCGGTTCTCCTCTCCTGGTTTCTGGCGCATCCTCAAGAAGCGGTGGCCGTCAAACAGGTCCGAATCAGCGCCGAAGATTTCGGGGTCCCGCATGTGAAATGTGGGCACTGTGATGTGTGCGCCCTTGGGAATGGAAACGCCGTCCGATAGAGTGATAGCCTTTTCGGCTCGTCTGTTCATCATGTCTTGCGTCATGTGGGTTAGCTTGACTTTGACAATCATCTAAGGATAAAGTCAGACAGGGAGGATAGTAGACTCACTTGGACCTAGGATGTTCAATCGTTGACTCTCTTTCATGCAGCTGTCTAACAGCTTCAACTTGTAAAGACTTGTCTTGTTCCATTCTTTGTCCTCCCTGTAGACCCTAACGGCCTCTTCCCGAAGTAAAGGGATGTATTCTGGATTTTTCACGAGGTCGTATATAAGAGCAGTCATCACTACTGATGTAGTGTGGATAGCAGCTACAGTTAGGAAGAGCTGCCCAGAGACGACGTCGAAGGGACGCCCAGCTCGAACGTCATCCAGCCAGGAGAGCGAATCCTGCGGCTTTGAGACATCTGGTCGTTCTGCCATCCGAGACTCGAGCTCCGGCTCAATTATCTTTCTGGCATCTTTGATTAGGCGCTTGAGGTAGATGAGTTCCGGGATGAAAAAGTGAACGAAAGGGCGCATAAATAATGGCCACGAACGAAGAGCATCCTGGGCTCTTATCATAACGATTGTGAAACGAATCGAGATCTCAATCCAGTCGTTGTTACGACACAAATGTTCGCCAAGGAAAACGCGGGCTGAGAGGCGCGCGGCGATCTGTGTAGCTATCATGATGAATCTAGTCTGCATCCAATCTGTGTGGGTAAGCCGTGTGAATTCGTCTCAACGCAAAAGGCTATACACGAACCTTTTGCAGGTTGAATGTTTTCCTTCAGAACAGACGCACATTCAGAAGACAACGCCTGCGTCAGTCCTCCCAGAGCTTGGTTCAGATTCTTTCTGATTACTGTCTGTATAATATCATCTTGGGTGCCTGTATGAACGACGTCCAGACCAGGATAGTCCGTCAATGCTTGCTGATGTTTTCCAAAGTTAAATCCCGGACACTGGCGTACTGGAGTCGGGGCAAGCTCACACGCTCCATGAATCCACGAAAGGAAAGGCGCGGATCATTCCGAATTTCGTCGCAGTAACGTTTGGGTAGAACTATGGTCGGGCCTAGGTTGGTTAGAACTTGAAAGGCATGGCCATCAGTCTCAAGAAACGCTCGTCAGTTTTGGAGTTGCTGCCGCCGGCGATTGTACAGCTCACCGCTCGAGTCCCTTCTTGCAGTATCTCCACGGCTTTGTTGTCCCACTGCTTTTTAGTCTGGATACCGAACCAGTCGCCGGCAACAGTCCCTATGATCTTGAATCCGGGGTACGGTTGATCATCGCGGACAAAATAACGTAGAATCCAGTAAAGCCCAATAGCGACGATCACTGAGACGGCCTGAGGACGGATGAGAAGCTCTAATATGTACATCGCGACGACTATGCTGAGTTTTGCGCAGTTTCTCCCGAAAGTGGCGTGCGAATGTTGACCTGCCAGTGTGGGATAACGTCTGCAGGGAAGAGGTTGGATTGTATTATGAAGGTCTACAGGTATTGAACTTTGGAAGAGAGGCCAACATGGTAGGTCTGGGATACTCGGTTTTTCGCAATTGATACGAATCCGAGAACTGTCCAAGAATTCCCGTGTTTGGAAACCAACAGTGCAACGGTGAAGAGCCAGCATTAATGCCCCGCCTAGATCCCAAATTCAAACGAAAGTCTTTGGGCCCTAGCGCGTTAAGGCAAGGCCTTGGACCAGTGAGGTCCTTGGAAGATCTCGTATTCTCTTAGAAACCGAACCCAATCAAGGATCTTTCGGCACTCGCTTGCCAATACCCCACAGGTAGAAGTCGCACCCGGGGCACAGACCGAGTCGCCAACGACACACCCCATCCTTGCTCTTGGCATCTCCGCACATCTGCCCATGCTGTGAAGTCACATTTCGGATGTCAAATCGCTTTACGAAGAATTAAAGAAGAAAAGGTCTAAATCAACATATACGCCAAGAGTCGAAGACCAAGCCTGACGTGCAGGAAAAGGGCATGGGTTCACTCAAGTTTCTCGCTCTTGCGGCCAATCCAGCCAATGCCTCCATTGCTGGTCGAGTTTCTCATCAACCATCCTCAGCACACTGTTACTCCAACCTTGTAGTAGCCAGTTCTCTGCTTCATAAGGCCCGACAAGTTCTGCGAAAAAAGATAAGATCATGAGAGCCAGTTGCCGCCCCGTCCGAAGAGAATGGAGGAATGCCTGTGATAAGTTGATGGGCCAGTACCATATCCTCCGTCTGCCTTCCGGCGTTGCAGGGTCTGCCCAAGAGGAGGTAGTCTGCAGCAGATCAACGGCAGCCAGATAATTTGATTTCAATTCTTTATCGTCGTAGAAACATGATTGCCCAGTCGCAAGCTACCGCACTCGACTGATGCGTGTCTGTAGCTGAGTAGGCACCTCGTGGTTGCTCGGATGCCAAGGCCGAGGGGATAGCAGTACTGTTAGCAAGTTTCCAACCGCCCATCTCTGTACCGACTGACTGTTGAGCACATCTCTGGCTCCTTGCAATAATACAAATGATTGTGTTACCGTTTCAGGGCTTGGTTGGTCTCCGTTGTTATCCGCATGGCCAATGGAGAGGGTGAATAGGAGGAATATGATACAAGAGAGAAGGAAATACGCCTCGCAATTATCGTTGTTTATAGCGTTGATGTTGCCGGAAAAGAACTTCAAGGCAAGCTGTTGGTAGCGAGCAGAGATAACCATGTAGAGTTGCCGCTTGGCCGTGTTGGTATGAGCGTAGTGGAGAGCAGAAAGCGCCAAAAGACCATGCATCAAGTACTCCTGCCATGAGAGTTAGCACATAATCACAACAGGTTTCTTTCAGTACGTGGGAGCGCACGTGATCGAAGGCAATCTCTGGCACTGTGGTCCGCCACAGCTCTGCAGTGCCAGGCTCATGCGACAGTAGGCTGTACGCGGATGTGTAGTAATGGTGCAAGAGGCGCAAACTCTGCATTTGATCCCGAACGTTTAATTCATCAATCTCGTGCCCGTGATTGTTCTCCGTGCTGTCAGGCGTCGAGGAGGCAGTGACATCCGAGATCACATGGGAGGTATCAAGTGTTTCATAAGCCTTCAACATCAACTGCCTAGCTTCGTTGATCTTCATGCGCAATATGGATGGGCTGCTGGTTTCCTGTATTTCCGGCAATGTAGAGCGGGAGTCGTCATCGGGATTTTGGACTGCACGGCCTTGCGCTGGCCGTTCCGAATTTACAGCATCTGGGCTTCTAGAGGGATCTGTGGAACCACGAGAAGATGATTGCCGGATTGCGTGACTGAGACTACACTGAACCCCGTGCCTGGCGCAATTATTGCATGGGACACTTTCGTTGCACTAGAGAGGACATCAGTGTTAGATGTGGTAACCGGAGTCCAAGATGTTGCGCTCACGTCAAGCGCACCTTGACACGCCTCGCCTTGCACCGAGTACAGCCATTTCGTGACTTTCGGTGTCCAACTCTGGTAATGCGTCGGGTTGCCTCCATCACTCCTTGGCCAGGTATTGTGAGGGCCTGGAAATTCCACGTCCGACTGGATCACAGGCTCGTTCGATCAGACCATTGGGTAGGAGGAACTTGCAGCGATAAAGGGGATTCCAGGAGGATTGGCCGGCGCTCCGCATACATAAGAGAATGCGAAACAGAATACGAGCGGGTACGTACAGGGACCAACCCCACGGACGAAGTGGGCGCAATGCAGATCCCCGCAATGCGCCGGTTTTCAGAAATCCTCATCCTGGTTGTGTGTAGAGTAAGGGCCATTGTCATGCAAGGCTTTGAGGATTTACCCACTGTTTGAATAGACCTCCTAGAGCTCTAGTAGAGTACATACAAATGTCAAGAAAAAAGCCGAGACCCCCTAGTACATACCTAGGTAGGGGGAGGGAAGACGAAACATTCGTGACAAGTCACGGCAATCTCTAATAGGCTACAAGCCTGCACTTGTGTGGGACGCCAAGGTCTATTGTGACTTATGGAAAACACAATGCATTTGCCTTTCCAGCTCTGAACATGCTTTCGTAGCTCGTGTTGTCTCAATTTCACGTAATACACCATCTGTCTTTTTTTTGTATTTCATCTCGAATCTTGCTCATATTTTGCAGACGCCGTCCATTACGGCGCCAGCGGAGTAATGCCCTAGAACTTGCAGATCTCAAACTTCATGATCGCATTCTCTTTCGCATTCTCTTCCTCGATAGAAGTGGGTAAGAGGAACCGAGACCCACGGGTATATAGACACGCAGCTCTGCTAGTCTATATAATTTTCACACCCCCAAAGATGGATTTTGAGCTTACGGGATGGGATTACTCGACTTTACTCAACTACTAGTCATTCAGCATCCTACGATCCCACAATCATGCACCTTCTCATATTAGGTTCCACCGGCAAGGCTGGGCAGTTCGGCTTAAAATACGCTCTCGAAGACGGTTGGCCTGCTTTTTCCTTCCGTGACCTACTAGTAATGCTAGATACTGTGACTGAACTCAACAGGACATAATGTTACTATCATCGTACGAGACGACTCTGAGATTCTCAAACACGACAATCTAACAGTTATCGTGGGATCTGTCTTCAAAAAGACAGACATGGACCGAGAATTCCAGGCACTAGGCATTCCGGTCGATGCGGTCCTGCAATTTTTGAATTCCCACAGGGTGACCAGCAGCCCATGGAGCGAGTTCATCGGCCCACCACGCCTCATGGCCGGCGCAACGGCGATTGCCACTCGGACGCTGCGTCAACAAGTGGGATCAACGGTGGGTAAGCCGCGACTTGTGGTAATGAATGCGATGAGAGCAGGCGAGAGCAGGCACGTCACGCCATGGATCACGCGTTTCATAATTGATCACAGTAACGTAGGTCGGACTTATGAGGATCATACAGCAGTTGATGCTGAGATTGAGCGAAATTGTGGCGAACAGATCATCTGGACCGTCGCCCTGGCAGTTGGCCTTGGCCATGCTGGCGTAAAGCCTGTAAAGACGTTTTCCCACACAAAGAAAGGCGCGGGCTGGGTAATTACCCGGGAGAGTTGTGCGAGATTGATGGTCGATGTTGCTACCGGGAGGTTAGATCATCCCTATGATTACAGAGAGTCATCGTTTCGAATTAAGAAGCCCATGGTACAGTCTTCAACACGGATCACGGGAACCCTATGGACAACAAAACAAGTAATTGGCGGAACACAGAAATGCATGTTTGCACTCTATTCTCAATGATACTACTGTGAGCGGTCTGGCGGCAGATCTACGGGTTGGAACTCAGAGCAGAGCATTGATATTAATATGCCAGTGGTTTCGAAGGTTGGCTTCTGAGCCTAGTCCTTTTGACGATCTCAACAAACTTAGATCGTACACCTGATCAAACAGAACGCACCCAATTAGCCAACAGTATTCTATTGGTGCCTGAGCAGAGTCCGCGGGACGAGCCGACCGACTCGAGCTTGACACCCCATCCCGAGAGATAGTTCCACCGCCCTTTCCACTTTGGCCCCTTGGACCCAATGAAACAGTCTTTTAGACTATGGTGCCGGCCAGTTAAGAAATTACCGGATCACTTAAGCGGTAGGTTCTGACAACTCGCACGCGACCATCCTTGTCCAGGTCATAACAGATCATCATCTCGTTCCAAATCCGTTGTCCAGCCTTGATACCTCCGTTTTTGCGGGTGCGAACATCCGATCTTAAAAACAATGTGAAATCCTGTACTGGACATTTTCTCGCGATCGTACATCGAGCGCTCTAAGTATAGTAGCGTAGATCTCATTATTCCAGAGCCGCTAATTGGTATCAGCTACACCATAGTGGCTATCAAAAACAATGTAGAGACAATTGGGAAGACACGGGCTGGGACTCTGGAGAAAAGCTTCTCGTAGTTGACAAGAAATTTGTTCCGGGCGAGTAAGTGGGGTGGCCTGAAGTAACACCGACTACCTCAAATGGGCCAAATGGATGGTCTACTACCGGTGGAAGATTACGACTCCGACGGATCTTAGTCTGAATGGAAGTTGCAGTGCAGTGTGTCCTTTTAAGCTTGGCATTTGTAAATCGATTGAAAGCGCAACGGCCCCCATACTATCACAAGTGACTGGGCTATCACCGATGTGAGAGCAGCTAAAGAAGTTGAGAAACCCGGTTTCGTCATAATTGTGGCTGTACTGGAATGCGCTCGTGGCTAACAACTTGTGAGCAACGGAATAGAGTTCAGGGCTCCTGTCTCGCAGGATACCGATACTTAAGGTTTTGACTCGTTCAAAATGCGAGAGTCTTGGCTCACTATATACGAGGAAATGACGGCTGATCATTCAGTGGAGCCACGCATGATCACGGTGCTATAGAGTTCGTCCCGATTTAGATCGCGTTTGGTTTCGTTTGCTTGGCAGGGGAATCGGGCATTTCTGCCTCCCGCCCCTCCCAAAAATATATGAACCCCGGATGCACCGGTAAATATAATTGCCCAGGTGTCTTCCAAATCCCATGACCGTTTTGTCAGAGAAAACTCATCTCAACTACACGACTAGCTAACGAAGAACTCCATCATGTTCACCTCCACCTTCTTGACTGCGCTCGTCGCTGCTGGTAGCGCTCACGCCGCTGTGGCACAAGGAGACTGGGGCGTGAGGGCAGATTTCACGCGTACGTGATCCAATGTCCTTGTGCGGGACAAAGGGAGACAACTTTTTCCGCACGCCCAACTACACTTTCTAACGCGGTTCCAGGCTGCGACAGCGCCACACCACTAGAGGTCGTCCTCGACGGCGCGACCAACAAGTCTTCCCCAGCGGCCAACATCACCGACTTCGATATACCTTCGCCCTTCGACGGTACTCTCGTCATCAAGGTTGCCGGCGCAGTGGGCTACGGCTCGCCCTACCCTCCGCAACAAGTCGGCATTGAGATCTTCGCCGAGGCGACGGGAGGCGACCCGGGCGTCTGGGGCAACGCCACGGTGAAGCCCGGCACCGGACACGCCGCTTCCATTGCGCAAGTCTCTTGGAACACGAGGAGCGACGTAACACTTACACCACGCGAGGACGAGACGGCTTCGCTTGAGACGATCTTCGATGGCGGCAGCTTAGTTGTCTACTATGTGAGTTAAAAACATGTCGCATGTTGGGACAGAAGTGGAAGGGCTTTTACTGACGTGCCATTGAAATGAAGTGCGGTGTTCCTGAAGCTGGCGGACCTGTTGCATAAAACATTCGGTCATTCTGTCTCACCTTGGCGTTGCGGAATGTTCTTTTTAGCAAATAAATGTTTATAACATGGCTTGTGTATATATTCCCAGAGCACGCCTGTTACATTTTCCTTGGCGATAAAGTAACACTCGGCCGACTCCACCATAAATAGCCAGAGATGCTGATGATTTGGCCAATGAAACATTCTATTAGGATTTGAAAGACAAGCCTTCCCCAACTATCTTCATAAATCCGAGCCTTAAAGATGCAGTGCGAGTCGTCTTCGCCTGGCTGGGTTGCTTAAGAATACTGGTTGCAGTGTCCCGTCTCAACACTGCAAATGTTTTGACGATCAACCGATGTGCATCCAGAGCTGATCCTCGGGTCGAGACTATCCTATTATACGACGTGAATTGCGCCAGGGTCCCAGACTGGCGTCAGTGTTCACTCGTCGGGTACGTCCCGTCGCTGTGTCGACTTGCGTCTTCGGCTTGCACCTTAGCGTTGGCACGGTTGATCGCCATATCGCGCTGTCTCTTTGCCCAGCCCAGTGCATTACGGTATGCCACCAGACCTTCTCTGAATTGGTCCTCTCTGTCGGTCATGATCCACGATCCAACCAGGGTGGACACGTATCTCGGGGCACTTGGCGCCTGTCTGCCCGCGATCTCCCCCTCCCGGATACCTGGACTTGGCTCGCAATGAATAGCGTAGATCTTCAGAACTCCATCGACCCAGGTACATGTAATGGTGCGAGCTACCCGGGCACCCTCGGCACGGTCTACAAGCCCTCGTGAAGGCGGCCCAAGGATTACCCTGCTGCCGCTGCCGTTGCTGGCCCCGCGAGCAGGCTCCCCGGTGGCTATGTCATCAGGCCCGTCCCCAAACTCCCACATAGCTTGCATTCCACGGGCTGCGAGCGCGCCATCGTAGACAGCCTGCACACTCGCCACTGCTGCAGTGCCCTTTGAGCCCTTGGTATGGACCACAAAATTGGGGCAAATAAATTCCTCTTCAGCAGTAGGTACGATCAGGTCTTTTAGCCGCTCGCGGGCGGATAACGCGAGCTCAGCGGCGCGGGACCCGTAGACACGGTCTGGGTTCCCGTGTACAATACTTCCGTCTGTCAGAGCCGCCAATTTACTCATCATCTTCTGCTGCTGGATGGCATGGAATTGTATTAGACTTTTTCTGTCGCCCTGGAGGGTATCAATCTGATTGAGAGTGTCTTCCTCGTTTGAACCTTGCCTATATGCTCTCCGGAAGCTTCGAAAGTCCTCAGCCGGCTCGGACGACCGCTCAGCGGATAACGCGGCCGCGATTTCGCGCATGTTGTCCGGAGGCTCGGGCTCGTCCCCGTCAAGCGGGTCATATTCTAGGGGCAAGATGTTGAACTCAAGGAGATGTTGCATGAATGCAGGATCATATGGGCCCGTTCTGGTGCTCGTGGGCGAAGTCAGCTCCTCCCATGATCCCTGTGGCGGCTTCCATGAGACACCGGCCCCGTTGACCCTCCGTGTGCCCCTTAGTTGGCGGCCACTGCGTTGGCCTCCATGCCCGCCGTCCCTGTCGTCCGGGTCTTGGGATTCATCAGCCGTGCCTTGCCCACCTCGGTCAAGGCTGGACACAGCTTTGCGGCCACCACGGTTCCGGCCACGTTCGCGCATGTTGTGATGACGTTCGCGTTGGCCGTGTACCTGAACACGCGGGGGTGGTTGTTTGGGGCTGGATGCGTACTTCAGCAAGGTTAGATTGATGTGGAAATGAACTCGTGGGAATAGAAGAGGAAAAGAAAAAAGAGATCAGGTCATCGACGCAGGAGTCATTGTAGGGGTATTGAAGTAGGCCGTGGGTATCGGAAGAGCAAGTTGGGAGATGAAACAACGAACCCCTCTAAGCCCAGACAGGTCAGGACCACCGTTGCGCGAGAAGCGATGTATGTCCTGAGATATGGCGTCAACTTTTAGCCGCTGAGCACCAGCAGGAGATTGGCGCGAGGCTCCCAAGCCGTGTTCCCTTAGTTGAACTTCACCATTGCGACTATCGATCTCGCGTAGAGCACTTTTAACAAGGGGTATATGCGAAAGATTATTCCAGAATCGCGGTGGACGAACATGGTGATCACCCCGGTTGTCCTGCTCAATGCCATGCGTTTCCCGACGCTGTTCTCCTTGGCGACCTGTTCTTTGTCTCTGAAGCATGCGCATACTTCGCACGCGATGTATGTGAAAGCAAATGTATTCGATGGTGTCAAAACTTTGGCGAAAATTCATCTTTAACCTCATGTTTTTCACACCCCCATGTGTTGTTCAATTTCATTATCAGGGTGGTGTGTGGTTGAAACAATGTCTTATTTTCCTGCCACCGGATTCGGCGCAAACGACAGCACCAAGAATGTGTGCCTCTTGGTCCTTGGCAAAGAAACACACAAAGAAGCACACATTAAAGTTTAGTCCTTGTCCCAGCAGGAGGTATTCGCGGAGAAGACACTTATATGGATGAGACTTTTCTAAAAACAAAAACCTCATTTCATGAAGGGCCATGATACTGTGCCTCTTAGGTTGGCTGTCACATACCAGGTTACTGCTCACCTCCGTGAAAGGCTTGCAGTAACGAGTCCAGTCGGCTGGAGAATACCGGCAAAGCGTAATCGTCGTTCTGATCAACTTTGTATCGAGAATGACATTTGACTATCCCTAAGGAGCAACTCGCTTTCCTCAACTCGTTCGCAGTGAAACAGCGCAAGTGAAATGGGTCGAAGATATTTATCAGCATGGGATCCGCATCATAGATCAACATGATCAGAGAAATCTTGGAGTACCCATTTGAACAAGCCATCTAAAGCAGTCGTTTCTCTTCATTCCGGTATATTACATTCCTCTTGTTATCCAAACCACCCATGTGAGTGCCATCCATGCTTTCTGAACTTTGGCTGACCTCAATCTTGATCAAGGCCACTCGGCGATCTACTCATCACTGTGGATTCCGCCCTTTGTTATGGTGCTGGTTTATTCAACGGGCCTATGATGCAACGATTTGGCTGCTACATGCACTGGTACCATTTCGCCTCCGCGTTCGAGCTAGTATCGATTTAAATTGCCCGTTCCTGAATCTGGCGGACCCGTTGCGTAGACTATCAACTATCTCCGTTCTTCGGTCTAGATCCAGACACTTTCGTTGTAATATATCAATGTTAATAACATGGCTTGTGTAGATATTCTTAAAGCATCACAAGTATCGCTGTGTGAGTGACTAAGCAGATCGACTCTACCGTCAACAACTAGGCAGAAGGAAGACATGACGACTTCCGCCAAAGACACTTTGTGCTATGGACTTGAATAGTACGAAACTACTTATGTGACTATAGTATAAGTAGATAATTTCGGATTTCAGGCAGGAAGATAAGAATTTCTTCGCAATTGATGTCGAAGTTGATATGCTTGTACGATCTCTTTGTCCCCTTCAGCCTCGGCTTGTCAAAATCAGCCTTATTAACCCTTGAAAATCTTTTCGAATTCAAATTCATTCCATCTTACTGTGGGCTTGAGCCCGGCTAACTTCCAGTTCCCGTCAATCTTCTTATAATAATGCCTAATGAGAGCATGGCTATGTCCCTTTGCTTCCTATCCCGCGAGATCTTATTAGAATGTACCTACCGGGGGGAAGGGGGTCTTTTATTTAGGTAGTGCAATACATTCTAACTAGGTAATAATACTACTATATAATTAGAATTTAGATATTATAGTAAAATACTAGTAAAAGTATTAGTATAGGTCTTATATATATATAAGTATTATAGTTATATTAGTTAATTAGTATATATTAGGAGGAAGAGCTTATACCTAGAAGATAGAAGGCTAGACCTCTACTATATACCTATAGATTAGTTATATAACCCTATAAGTAATTATATTATACTTACCCCTATTCCTATACTAGTAGTCTTTTCTTAAGTAGTAGGTAAGCTTTAAAAATTATTTCCTTTAAAGTTAAGTTAAACTTAAACCCTTATTATCTTCTAATTTAATATAGTATACTAACTTAATTAACTATAGTATTATAAAATAAAAGTATATATTAGAATAAGAATTATTATTAGTACTTACTAGTATAGTTTATATATAGGCTAATCCTTTTTATCTAAAGTAAATTCTATTAAATACTAAATAGTATATTCTATATATAATTAACTTTTTATTAATTTAATTAACCTCTTACTAAATTATATTTCCCTTATATAAGGTTTATAAAAATATAATACTTATACTTTATAATAGTATTATTATAGGTAGGTAATAATCCCTTTCTTTAGAGTACCTTAGATTAGATTAAACTAAATTAAATTAGATTAATTATAATTAAAGAAAAGACTTTAGTTAAAGAAAAGATTTAACTATTAATATAAGATTACTTTAAAACTATTTAATTTAAATATTTTATTATATATCTTCCTTATAGTAGGTATTATATTATAGTATAAAAGTATTAGAGTTATTTATATAGTAGTATAGTATTTATCTCTCTTAGTTATCTTCTATAGGTTTATAAAAGTAGTTATAGTTTCTATTATAGATAAAACTACTTAAGAGTAAGGGTCTTTTAAAAATATACTCTTTAAGTACTAGTATTTACTTTAGAACTAATAATATAAACTTAAGTTTAAAAAGGTTTAAAGTTAGGTATAGTAGCTTAAAATAGTTCTATTTTAATATAGTACTTAAAGGTTATTATATTAATTTAACTTTTTACTTTTACTAGTAATATATATTATTTTATAAATACTAATTAAATAAAGTAAATTTATTAACTTAAAGGTTTATTTATTCTAATATTATTAAGTTAATTATTTTACTAAAAGTAATTCTCTAAATAATATCTTTACTTAAAACTTTATAAATCCTAATACTTTTTAATCTATATATCTTTAAATATAAAATCTTAATTTATTATTAAAAATAAATTATTTAAAAGCTTTATTTAGTATTACTTTTATTATTATATTAATAGAATTATCTTTACTATTAATCTATTTAATTTTATTAATTTCTCTTTACTTATATAATTAATAGAGTATTATTATATTAATTATTAAGTATTTCTTTTTAATAATACCTAATTTAATTAAATACTTATATAATAAATAAGAATTAGTATAAATAATAAGTAGAATTTATAAAAGTTCTAAATAGTTAGTAACTTTTTAGATTATAGTAGATATTATAATACCTATATTAAATTTATTAATTATATTATAAATCTTTAAAGTAAGTATACTTTATATAACTCTTTTATACTTAGTAAAAGACTAGTAGATAATATTTCTAGTAGCTTTTTAGTAAATATTATCTATATTTAGCTTTTTTATAAGAAAAGCTAATATAAATTTAATTTATAAACTAAGATTAGTATTATTAATAAAAGAGCTATTTATAAAGATTATAAGTTTAGCCTTTATAATATTTATTAGTATAAACTAAATTCTATAATTTATATTATTAACTTATTATTATAAATATTTATTTAATTTAATATAGTTTAAATTTATTAAATTCTATATTTATACTACTATAAAGAGATTAAAGGCTACTTTTAATTAATAAATTATAGTTAAGTATACTTTATAGGCTTATTATTTAGTATATTTCTATATATAATTAAATATATTAATATCTATAGGTTTAATCTTTATACTTTAGCTCTTTTAATATATATAGATATCTATTCTATATTTAAGAATATAGAAGCTATTAAAGTTAAATATAGTATTCTTTTTAAATTATATCTATAGCTTATACTTTAGCTTTTATTTTTATACCTTCTTCTTTAAAAACTTAAAGAACTTAGAAGTATTAAAGTTAAAGGTATTATTAATTTATATAGCTATTAAGCTAAAATTATTTTTCTTATATATAAAGTTTATAACTATAAGGTAAGGATTATATATAGAAGTCTTTATTTAAAGATTTTTAATATAATATATCTAATATATTATAAACTAATAGACTTTAGATTTAATAATACTATAAAGTAACTTAATAATTCTTATAATAATATTAGAAGAGTACTTATATTATAGCTTAAATAGTAAGTATATTAAGATAATATACTTTAATTTAAACTTTAACTAAAAGTATATTTAAGTAATATTATAAAGTTTTAAAATTATATTATAAAGTATAATTAGTATAGCTACTAGTATTAGTAGAAGATATTAACTAATATATTATATAGTTAGAGATTATATAAGAATACTCTTTTTCTCTTTATTTTTATATCTTTAAAGAATTATTTATAACTTTTTAAAAGACTTAATATTCTTACCTTTAATCTTATAAACTATATAAATATTAAAAATAAATATTTTACTATATTTCTTTTTATTAAATAGTTTAAAAATAAAAATATTAAGTTTAATTAGATTAGTAATCTTTAAATTATTAAATTCTTTAAAAAAGTTACTTAAAGTATAGATTACTTTATTATATTAAAACTTTAATATAAGTATAAAGTTTTTCTTCTCTTTTTCTATTATAAAAATTATTATTAGTTTAAATAAAGTATAGTATATTACTAGTTTTAGTTTATTCTTTATACTTTTTAATTATTTAAATTAGTATAGCTATAGTATTATTATTATTATTAGTTTAACTAAACTATTAATCTTTATAAATAATAGTATAAACTATATTATTAGTTTTAGTAAAGTTTTATTATTTTTACTATCTTTATTATTTAGAAGTTTATAATAATACTTTTATATTTATATAGAGTATAATATAATAAGTTTATTTTTAAAATTAAGTATAATATTATATCTATTAATAATAATTAATTTATATAAACTTTACTAGCTTTTTTTCTCTCTTTATATATATATATTACTTTAAAAAGAAAGAGTAAGAATATCTATAATATCTAGGCTATTCTATATATTTAAAGTATTATTTACTTTATACTATACTATAAATATTTATAGTATTTTTATTATTTTTTAAATAGGTACTATTTATATTAAAGTTAAAAGTATTAGTAGTAATTCTTATATAATTTAAAAATATACTTTAAAAATAAATAGTATAAGAATTAGTTTATTAGGTTTTATAGTATTATTAATAGCTTTAAAAGCTATTTATAATATTACTTTTTTATTAAAAGTATTTCTAAGTTTAGTATATAAGATTTTAAATATATATTAAAATAGAGTATAATACTATTTAACTTTACTAACTAACTAATATACTTCTATAAATACTTACTTATAAGTAATTCTTATAATTTATATAGTACTTTTAAATTCTATAAATATAAAATTAGTTTTAATATTATAAACTAAGTAATCTAGTAATTTTAAATATATATTAATCTATACTATTTATAAAGCTTTCTATATATTCTTTATAAATAGAAAAAATAAGAAATATTTATTTTAAAAAAAGGTACTTAAATTAATAATATATAAAATAGAAAGTAAAATTAAGTATATAATATTAATAATAACTTTATAATTAAAGTTATAGTTATTTTATAAGTTAAATTTAAACTTTTTAAAAGTAGAATTATAGAGTTAATAATAATAATAAAACTTAGAGATTACTTTTAAAGTAGAAGATTTAATAGAGTAACTAGTATTAAAAAGAAAATAAAAGAGTTAATTAATAAAGAGATATATAAACTATTAGTAATACTATTATAGTTTAGCTATTATAAAGAATATCTAGTATTAACCTTATATATCTTTTACTATAAACTATAGGTATCTCTATTTCTAAGTAACTAGGAATATTAACTTAAAACTATTCTTCTTTATATATACTACTTTATTAATAGTATTTTAAAGAAAGATATTTAGTACTATTATATTTTAAATATAGAGTAGAAAAGAGATTAGTATCTTTATAATATAGAATACTATTTTATTAACTAGTATTTAAATAATTATTATATTAATAAAGAAAATATTAGGTTTTAGATTAAATTTAATAAATATTCTTATATTATAAGATATATTTAATATTATAGATAAGTTTATATTCTATAGAGTAAGGAATTAGGTATAGCTATTAGTAGAGTATTTAACTATTCTTATATTTAGAATAATTCTTTAAAATCTTTAGTAGGAATAGTAGCTATTAAGTATAAAAGCTTATACTAAGTTTATACTTATTCCTATAGTTCCCTTAAAGGAAGGATTAATAGAGTAAAGGAATATTTAATTTATTAGGAATATAGTATTCTTATAGTTAAAGGTTTAATCTTATAAAAACTAAGTATTCTTATTATTTTAAAGATTAATTAAGTTTTTATTATTATTATTATCT
>JUJX01000235.1:0-81114 GCA_000800745.1 Diaporthe longicolla | reverse complement strand
ACTAATATTAATTTAATTTAATTTAAATAAAAGTTTATTTAAATTAAAACTTATTATTATTACTTTATTATTAATAATATAATAAATTATATTTATAAAAAATATATTAAAAGTTTAAATTAAAGTAAGTATTTAATAATTAAATATTAAAATTCTTATTTTTAAAAACTTTAATTAAATTTAATATTAGTTTATAATTATAATTTATTATTATTTAGTTTTTTTATAAAAGTATTTATAAAGTTAAATTAAATTTAATATTATTAATAATTAAATTAATTATTAATAAAGTTATAAATATAATAATATTAATTATTATTATTACTTTTTATACTTTAATAGCTTTTAAAAAGAATATAATAAAATAAATATAATTTTTATATTTTTAAATAATATTAATATAAAAATAATAATTAATTTTAATAAGTTAGTTAGTTATATTATAGAAGATTATAATATATAAGCTTTTAAAGTTTATTAAAATATTTATAATTAAAAGGTAAATAAAAGTAAATATAAAAAAAAAACTTTTAAATAAGTTTTAAATAATATATAATAATATATATAATTTTATTAAAAGTTAAAGTATATTTATAATTTATTATATCTTTATATATAATTAAATTAAATATATTTTTAATAATTATAAAAGAGATTTTAAAGTTATAATTTATTAATAAAGTAATTATATAATTACTATTATATTAAGAGAGGTAACTATTAGCTATACGCTCTACTTACTTAGTTAAAAGACTTTAATAACTAATCTATATATTAGTTATTCCTAGTAGTATATAAAACCTATACTATTACTACCTTTTTTAAAGCTTTCTATAAAGCTTTAAGTATTTAAAAAGGGAGTGAAATTTTATAAGAAGCTTAAAAGTTAAATAGTATAAAAAGGTATATACTTTATAACTTAGTATAATAAAAGAATATTAAGAAATCTACTTTTATCTTATTAGTTAAATAGAAGCTTACTTAATTACTTTAAATTCTATATAACCTTCTTTTTACTTAAAAAGCTTTATTAAAACTTAAATAATTTTTAAATAAAAGAGTTTAATCTCTTACCTTTTATTAAATTAGTTATTATAATAGAAGAGGTAACTATTAATTATATACTTTACTTACTTAGCTAAAAGACTTTAATAATTAATTATATATTAGTTATTCTTAATAGTATATAAAACTTATACTATTATTACTATAATTAATTAAAACTTAATAAAAATAAATTTAAATATTATTAAATAATATATTAGTAGAAAGGTTATTTATTATTTATACTTTAATAGTTTAGTATAATATATTAAAAGTTTTATTAACTTATTTACTATAAATTAAAAAAGATTATTTAATAAATTTTAAAATAATAATAAAGTTTAAGTTAATATTTTTAATAATATAAGATTTAAATTTAATAATAATAATATTATTAAAGTTTTTAAAGAACTTATAATTTATTAGCTTATATAAAACTTTAAACTTAAAGTATAACTTTATAATTAAACTATTTTTACTAACTTATATAGTAATTTATAAATAAATATATTTACTTATTATAATAAAGTTTATATTTTTAAATAAAACTTTATTTATAATATTATTTTTAAAGTATTTTATTAAAATAAATATAATATAATAAATAACTTTAAATTATAATATTAACTTCTTTTTTATCTTATATTTATAATAATATAAATATTTTTTAAAATATTAAAATAACTTATTATAAAAACTAAATATATATTTATAAATATAGTATTAAATATTAGGTTTATTAAAAATAATATAAATATAGTTATTATTAGAAATAAAATATAATAATTTAAAAGATTTAAAATAATTAATAGAAAAGTTAATCTAATATATTTATTTAAAAGATTTAAATAGTGAAAAAATATAATACTTATTAATATTAAATACTTTAATATTAGAAGTTATATAATAAATATATTTTTTATTATTAAAGTTTAATAAGCGATTCTATTTATATTTAAAACTTTTATATTCCTCCTTTTTATTATTTTAATATAGTTTATAAGAATAATAATCTTAGTTATTATAATTATAGTTATTAAAATACTAATTATAGTTATTTTATAATCTATTATAATTATTAAAGTAAAAAGTAAATTAAAAAAGTTATAATATAAAACGTAAGAGAAATTATAATAAAATAAATAATAGTTTTAATTATAGTAATTATTATAATAACTTTAGTCTTTTTAATTAATATAATAATAATAGTATTACTTATTATAAGTAAATCTTTATAAATTATACTTTATATATTAATAAGTAATTAATTTATTAGTTATTACTTTAATAAAAATAAAAAGGAGAGTATTTATTAATTATATTAACTAATATATTTTTAATTATTTATATATTTCTTATATATTTATTAAATAACTTATATTTATAAAGTAATTTAAAATAAATCTAAATTTATTTATTTATTTTATTTTAAATTTTATTAATTATTTATTTTTAGTTAATATTCTTATAATTAATAATATTTATTATTTAAATATATTAAAAGTTTTTTTAAATAAACTTATAAAAAATAAATTTATCTTTAATAATATTATATAAAGTAAAGTAAGATTTATTAAACTTATAAATTATATAGTTTAAATTTTTATAAAATACTTAGTTAAAGTATTAATAACTTTAATATAACTTTTATTTTAAAACTTATAATAAGTTTAGTTAATAAACTTATTATTTTATTAATATACTACTACTTTTTATAATAAAGTTAAAAATATTTTTATAATTTTAGCTTTAATATTACTAATATTATTCTTATTTTAAAAGAAATCTAGTTAATTAAAAAAGCTTTAAATATTTATAAAAATAAAGTTTTTATTAATAATAACTATATTAATATTATTTAAATCTTTATACTTAAGATTAAAAATACCTACCTTTTCCTTTTAAAGTTTACTTTAAAAAGCAAAGTTTTTAGAAAACTTATAACTAATAAAATTAATATTATCTTTAAAATTATAAAAAGATAAATAAAAACTTTTATTATTACTAAGAAATTTAAAGTTATTTCTATTTAAACTACCTTAGTTAATAGTAAATAAATTTATTAAATATAGTTTTAAAAAATACTTTAAAAATTTATTATAAAACCTTTTATTATTAAATTAAAAATATAAATTAATAAAGTTTTTAATAATAATATTATTTATATTTAAATTAATAATTAATATCTTTATTATATTAAATATATTATTTACTTTTAAATTAATATTTTATATAGTTTATAAAGTTTTAATATTATTAGCTTATAATTAATTAACTATAGTTTTAATATAATAAATATAGTTTTTAAAAATATTATTATTAAAAAAGTAAGTTAGCTTTAATAAATTATTAAATAGTTTAAGTTTAATAATTATACTAATATATAAATATATTAAATTTACTTTTAATATATTACTAATAAATAAATATATAGATTAAAAAGTATTTTTATTATTAAAAATAAATAATTAAAAGTTATTATTATTAAAGTTATTAGAAATATTTTTAAAGTTTTAATTAATTATATTATTTATTAATTAATTATATTATTTATTAATTAATTAAAACTCTTTATTAAAGATTTAATAAAAGTATTAATATTATTTTTTAATTAGTAAGTTAATTTTATTAATAAACTATATTTAAATTAAAATATTCCTAATCTTTATATATAATAATATAAGGAAATTAAATAAATAAACTATAAATTATAGTTAATAAATATAAAATATAATAAAATAAAAAAAGGAAATAGCTTTAACTTTTTAAATAAATATAAAATAGTTAAAGAAACTTATAATATTTATAATAATAAATTATTTAAAATTAGAATAGTATTATAAGAAGTAATTATTAAAGTTATTTATTTATAAAAAATTTATACTTAGCTTAGCTTAAAGTAATTTAATTTAAAGTTATTTATTTATAAAACTATTTAATTAATAACTTAAAAGTATAAGGTAGTAATAGTTAGTTATACTTTATATTTTCTTAGCTAAGTATAATAATTAATAATACTATAATATTATACTTTCTTAACTAAATATAATAGTTAATTAAACTATTATTAAAGAAGTTTTAACTAAGTATATCTCTTTTATAATATTAAGTTTTAAGTTATTAATAGTAATTATAAATAATTACTATAATAATTATAAAGTAATAAAAGTATTATAATAAAGTATTTTTTAATAAAGTATATTTTTAAAGCTTTAAAAATATTAGTTAAATTAAAATAGCTTTTATAAAATAATTATATATTAATTATAATACTCCTTTTATAATATAATATTATAGCTATTACTTATAAAAGTTACTTTAAAGTATAGTTAAATAGTAATATAATTATATAGTTTATTAATTTATAAAAGTTTATAGATAAAGTTTAAGTATATAATATAACTAACTAATTTATAATCCTTTATATATTTATTATAATATAAAATAATAAGATATAGTTATTAATAATATATATTTATTATTATATATATACTATTATTATTACTTTTATTTACTTTTATTATTTCTTTTACTTTAGTATTTTATTACTTCTTACTTTATTTAATAAAATATTCTTTAATTACTTTAAATACTATAATCTTTTTTTAAGTTTTCTTTTTATTATTATTAATATTTTTAATAGTAATATAATTAAATATAAAAAGAATTTAATTTATATTATTAATTATAAATAGTTAGTAAAGGAGTATTATTTAATAAGTAAATATAATAGTATAAAGCTTATATATTATTAGAAATAACTAATTAATTAAATTAATTATTATAATCTTTTAACTAACGTAGTACACTACCTAGTAGAATAGATTACCTAGTAGGATACTTTTTACTAGTTTATTAACTTCTATTAACCCTAATACCTACCTAATATAGTTAATTTAATAAAAGTTAATATTAATTAGTATTAACTACTTTAAATTACTTATTTTTAATTAATTTAATTAATTTAAAGTAGTTAGTATAGATATAATATAAGTCTAAACTAAGTAACTTTTAATAAAAAATATATACTTTATACTAAATAGTACTAACTATACTATTAAAAATATAGTCTACTATAGATTACTTAAATAGATATATTTATACTAATTAGTACTAACTAGGCTAGATTTACTATAATATAGTTAGAATCTAATTTATTAAACCTTTCTTCCTCTTTCTTATATATTCTTATATTATATCTAGTCTTACTATAGTTTCTATAGTATTATTTACTTAATCTACTATAAACTAACTCTTTAGCTTTACTACTTATTTTACTAATTAACTACTTCCCCTTTTATTTCTTTTAAATAAAAGCTTAGGATTCTTTAATAGTAAATACTTTTTTAAGTTATACTTAAGTTCTTTTAACTATCTAATATTTAGTAAGTACTATATTAGCCTCCTTAAGAGTATAAACCTAATTTTTTAAAATAATTAGTTTATATATTATTACTTATATACCCTTTATTATTTAGTTAATAACTTTTATAATTAGTATAAAGGAGCTTCTTTAATAAATAGAGATCTTACTTTTAATAAAACTTAATTACTAGATAGTTTATTAAGTATTTAATAGTATCTAAGATTTCTATTTTTAGGGAGAAATAGAGAGGGATTATATTAAAGTTTATAAGTAGATATTAAACTTAGAAATTATAGAGTTAGGGTTTTAAGGAGTAATTCTAACTCTTTTAAATATAGACTTAATATTTTTTACTATAAAAGTCTTATTATAGGCTATTTTAAATATAAAAAAGAACTTAAACTTAGTAATATAATTAATAAAAGTTTAGATAAAGAGATTAATCTAATTACTATATATATACTTTAAAGGTAAATATAATATAATATCTAATAACTAGAGTAAGTAAGATAAATATAGTAGTATACTAATAGTAATAATATTATTTAATTTATAATAATTTTTAAAATTTATTAATATATAACTTTTATATTTATTTAAAATAAGTATCTAATATTTACCCTTTATTTATTATCTTATATACTTTTTAAAGTATTAAGCTTATTTTAGAATAGTTTAATTATTTATTTATCTATTTAAAATAAGCTTAATAACCTAATTCTTTAGGAAACCTAACTTTATAATCTAGCTTATAAGATAGTAAGCTTTTTAAATAATTATAAATAGTAGAATATACTAGCTCTTTATATTAATATATTTAATAGCTATTACCTATTCCTAGTTTCTAGGCTATACTAATTTAGTCTTTCTATATCTATTAATATATATAATAACTATTAATATAACTAATATACCTATTATAAAGCTAGTCTTATTAAAGTTATATAGATTATTATCTATAATCCTATATTTAGCTATTATATTATAGAGAAGCTTAAACTAATTCTTAATAATTTCTAAATCTTTATAGAGTACCTTCTAATAGTTATAAGGATAATTAAACTAAGTTTTTAAGCTAAGTTATATATTTATAAAGTATTAAGTCTAGTACTTATTAATAGGCTTACTATTATATAATAATAATATAAGGTTAACTATATCTTCTATATTAAAGAGATATATTAGAAAATCTTATATATCTTAGTTAATAATATATTAAATAAGTACTTATTCTTTAATTAGCTTAAGTTTATAGTTATTAATATATATTTTCTTATAATAAGGTTAATTATTTATTCTAGCTAATAATATACTATAGGGGATAGAAAAGATTTATATAACTTTATATATATTTATAAGTTTTTTATAGTTTATTTTAAATTTTTTAATTACTTAAAGAGCTAGAATAATTCTATTTTCTTTTAAGTAAATTAGTATAATAGATATTAATTTCTAGTATATTAAATAGTTAAATAGATAGAGTAATATAAGATTAATTTAAAAAATAGGGATATAATCTCTACTAAATATAAACCTATCTACTAAAACTTAAGTTTTTAAACCTATACTATAACCTTATTACTACTTTAAATTAACTAAATTAATTAGAAATAAGTAATTTAAAGTAGTTAGTATTAATTAGTGCTAACTTTTATTAAATTAACTGTACTAGGTGGGTACTAGGGTTAATAGAAGTTAATAAACTAGTAAAAAGTATCCTACTAGGTAATCTATCCCGCTAGGTAGTGTACTATGTTAAATAGTTTATTAAATTAATAGTTAATAAATAAAACTATTTTAATAAAGGGGGTTTAGTAGGTTTATAGGTTAAGGGTATAAAAAGTACTTAGGTAGGTAGTGTGTAGGTGAGGTAATGTTAAATAGGGTGCTCTGATTGGTTGGTGGGTACTTGTTGCCCTATACCGATTTCTACCCTGCGAATCCTCGTTCTCTTAACTAGTTAAAGTGCAAATGCAGGCGTCCCTCAGCGTCGTTGATTTCATCACCAGTGACGATCTCATATGCAAGTCAGTCATGCCAGAAATCGCGGGGGCGGCTGTGCATGTTTCTGACAAAACACAGAGGTGAATATGGCAAACAAGGACGAGGCTTACGCCCAGAGCAAGCACCCCACCTCATTTACGAAGAAAAAGCTTGGGAGGGGTTGAAACAGAGCGATGTCCTCGCCCAGAAGGGAGTTAAATAGCCGGGGTTCTCCCTCGAGCGTGCAGAGTTCCCTCGCATTTTCGCGGTTCACTTTATTGTCTACGGTATTCTTGGTCGAGGCTTCAGCAGCTCCAGTCGCCTAGATGGCGTTGGGAAGGGCTTCGTTGAGTACTTTAGAGACAAACTCGGAAGGAGGTCGACGTCCTAATGTCTATCATAGAAGCATCAGACGTCTGAAGCATCCTTAGTAATTCACCGTGCTTATGACTGTGCTGAAGTATAACTCAATTTCTTTATCAGTCGAATGGTTGAGTGCCAGGAATGCTTTAGACAATCTAGTATTCTTGAAGTCATTAGGTTAAAAGTAGCACCCTCCAACCCGCTTCGTCGTACGGAGCCGCCGTTTCCTATTGACTAGTTGCGACCTAACATTGAACGGACATCGAACAACATGTACATGTATTCGACGCATAAACAACCCCCCTCGTACCGACATCTGATCGTTCGAAGTGCCCTCCCTCACTGGCAGCTATAGAGCTGCCAGATCGAAGAGCCAACACCGCATGACATGGGGTAGATATTGAGCGGTATATCCACGCACTCGTGTGTCTGCTCGCCGTTGGTGGCCACAGCCGTGACCTGCGACGCAGCTTCGCCGTTCTCTGCGCTGTCGGCGCACAACAGCGTCAGGCCGGTCACACCCTCAAGCGAGAACTCGTATCCGCACAGTGGATTCGACGAGAAGCCGCTGTTCTGCGCTTGAACGACTGCGGTCCTCGTCGCGTTTACGTTGGTGTTGCATGAGTCGCCCAAAGTGGTCCTTGTCGGCGTCAGTGCCACGATCTGGGCCCCGTGACTGTAACTCAACTGCGCAATAGTCAAAGCGAAGGGGTTGGTGGTGGGCGAGGTCTCCCGGCGAACTTCGACCGGGCTTGCTGTTGCAACGACGGCGGCCATGGCCAGGGCGCTTATTATGGTGCTGGTGTACATTATGAAGGTGATAGGCGATGTGAAATTGAGTTGACGCTGTCAGCGTTATTGTGGAGAAGTATGCCCACCGTACCACTAGTCTCTCGAAATCGTAACGAAGCAAGGAGTTGAAGGTAAAGAGGTGATAGTGTTGACCGAGATCACTGAAAGGTGCTCCCACCAAACGATTGAGCCGGAATTATATCTAATCCCAGGAGCTATTCTACCAGCCTCAGAGATGTAAGTGAAGGAATGCCGGCTACATTCAAGTTTGGCACAGACACGAGTGGGCTTGCTCTACTCCCTTCTCTCGGCGGTATTCTGGATACGAGTTTTGTCAGCTGACTGTGGAGGCAACTTTGCCTCGCTACGCCACGCCAGACGCAGAGCTCGCCTACGGTTGGGGTGACATAGACCAAATAACGGTGATTCCTAGTGGTCTTTAATTTCACAGTCAACGAATAACAAGTTGTGCGACCAAAGAGATCGACAAGTGAGACTAAGCCATTTAGGGGCAACCCCAAATTCGGGGTTAAGTGTTCAGTGTATGCGCTATAAGTTATTATTGATTCACTAGAACATGAATATGAGACTCAATAGACGGTTCGAAGTTAAGGGGATAGAACAGAATTTGCTTTTCCTTTTCTTCACGAACTGTTCTTGTCGCGGGACTACTAGATACAGTACCTAGGTAGGCTAGTAGGTACTTAGACCCGTGCTGCTTCCCTCCCATTCGGCTTCCACCATGAATGATAAGCAGCAAACGTTGTATCCACCTCTTGAACATACTGCTCAGTTGAACGCAGTCGAAAACAGAGCACACAATCCCTCACTGCAGCTCGGCCCCCTTCCTTCGCAACTAAAAGCCGCACAGGTTTATTCCAATAATAACCTCACCTAGATTACTTAGCCAAGGCCTCTGAAGAATCTTACAAGCTACACTTACAATTCATCAATCCGCAACAATCGGAGTCGACATCACAAGACGCACCTGGGTCGGCATTGCAGCGCTGCTCCTGTTAGCAAAATCACAATAGAAAAGCACAGTTCCGTGCGGTCGGGACAGGGAAGGACCTTTTCCGAGTCCGGGCTTGGAAGCGCTGATGCGGCCGTGATGAGACTCAAAAGGAGAAATGTAGCTTGTGCCTTCATGTTGCAATAACTAAATGTAGCGATTTTGTTCGAAGGGCTATATGTACAGCGAAGGAATTGAGAATCTCCTGATGAGAAATCCGGGGGCCATAATATATCAGATAGGTGGTGGCATCAAGTGGTGCTACTCCGTATGCTGTGCCAGCGTTGCATTGAGGCCCATGCAAACGACGCGTCAGTAAGGGGTTGAATTCGGGTATGCAGAGTCTCTTCTCTTAGGCCATGCAGCCGACGCGCAATTGCTGCGTAGCGTGCCGGTCTATCGCGACACTGAAAATTTAATGTAGAGTACGAGCTCGACAGAAGGCTTGAGGACGGTGTGTCACAACAACAATCAATCCGCATAATACATCGTTGCATTATGATCGAGTCTTACGAGGCTTCATGCCTATTTCTGCCCACAAGGCAAGTTTTTCCGTTCGGCACCCGCCCTCTTTCCGGAGCCGTGCAGTTCTCTGTGACAATTTTCGGTATTTGCCACTGCGATTCATCGCAGGCCAGACTCATGGAAACTCGCGCTGTAGGTAGTCTTGTCGGGTACATACAAATAGATTCAAGCCCGCCAAGATATCGTTTTCATTTGCGATCAAGTCTGCACATTCCTTTAGACGTGAAGCTTTGAGCCATTCTCTTGCTCGTCCACTTGGTTTGTTGTCTACATTGTCCCCAAAACGGCCTCTTTGACAATACTTCGAGACTTTGTAAATATGTACACGTATCTTCTGTTAGCTATGGAAGGGCTAGCAGCAGGCTCACTCGTTCGTCGTGGCGACTCGTCGAGCGTCTGGAACACGACCACCTGCGCGAGCTCTGAGCTTGACATCATTAAAGAATAGAGGAATATAAACTCATTAAGCGTAGCTTTCTCTATTACCGTGCAATCTAACAAAATATTTCTTATATAGGGATTAGTTAGAATCTGAATCTTTTATAGGGATTAGTTAGTTTACTAGTATAGTACTTTACTATATAGGAAGGGGAGGGGTTAGGGTTAGAGGGGGAAGGGGGGTCCTAGGGGGTGCCCCCCTAGAAATCTAACTTCTTCTTAATAAGAAGCTTTGCTACTAGGGTGACTCCTTACTATGCTTATTCCTAGTTTACTGAGAGAGAGAGAGAGAGAGAGAGAGATTAATTCTTACCCCTAGATAAATAAGTTGGGTAAAACCAGTATACCCTGAAGCGAAGCGTAGGGCAGTTGTGCTGGTTTTGGCGAAGTGAACCCGACTTATTTTCAGAGAAGTCAGCGTACATCACTGCTGAACAGTGCCTCTGTAAGTATCACTTTTCATCTGTTACGGATCCCCGTCTTTCTAGAATGCAACACTTCAGGATCCGTAGCAGGACTAACGTCACCACTAGGGAACTTGCCTGCCAAGACCACGTTTAACGGGACTGTCAACCGACACGATGACCTGACCGCTGTACATCAGTACCTGACACCTATAATCCATGCGGTTGTCAGTTGCCTCGCTCCTAAATGGAAAACATGCTAATGGAATTGCTGATACATGGATCCCAGGGACAATTTTTGCCCTGGCACAGGCTTTTCATGAAGACTCACGAGCATCTCATGCGCACGGAATGCAACTATACAGGCCCTATGACGTCTGTTGATCTACTGCCGCCTTTTTGCAGGTTCTAAGATCTTACTAATACATAATGCAGTTGGTGGGACGAGACCAAGGACGCGGGAAACTACCCAACTCACCCATCCTTGATCCAGACACAGGTTTTGGTGGCAACGGCACCGGTACAGATTACTGCGTCACTCACGGGCCATTCGCCAATTCCACCCTCGCCAGTGGGCCCAGAAACAACTTACACGCCGGAGGGATTCTGTTTGAAGCGCAATGTGAACGAAACTTACTCGGCAGGTGCAGCTGAGAGTATCATCGAGACATGCAACAACCTCACAACCTATGCTAACGCTGCTATTTGGTGTATTGGGGCAAGCCCTCACACGGCGTAAGTCCGGTTCCTGGCCGCCTGCTTGAACTCCTTCAATAGCCTACTGTGTTATCCTCCGGCTCCAGGGCTGAGTAAAAACACTGCGTATGCTTGAAAAGTTCATGCTAACAGCTTACGTCTCTAGCGGGCACGGTGGTGTCGGAGGAGGAGTCGAAGGGTCCATAGGAGTAGGTCTCACCTCGTCCAGCTCTTTAGATCACTTATTAACATCTTATCACGAACAGGACATCTACGTGAGTCCCGGGGACCCTCTCTTCTATCTGCACCATGCGTACATCGATCGTCTGTGGTGGAAGTGGCAGAACCTCGGTATTGAGGAACGCCTATATGAAATTGGAGGTTTCACTACATACCCAGCTTCTGACGGCGGCAACACGACGACGACCTTGGAGTATGAGCTCCAGCTCTTGGGGGTATGGGAGGACAAACTGGTCGGGTATGTGATGAACCTCCACAATTCCTTTTTATGCCATGACTATGACTACTAGTTCAAAATCTGTGTATTCGAACAGAGACGGCTTTGGGCACACTTTACGACTGTATACGGAATAGAAACGGAACCAGTTTGCGTCGTCTTTCCTGTTCATCCAGCGTCTTGGTCTGACCAAAAAATGTATTTGACTACCTGCTGATAGCTCAGCAATCAGACTGATAGCTGACTCAGGATCCTACAATTGTATTTTGGTTGTATTATGTCCGGTATGTCTGTCAGAGCTACTAATTAGCTCGGCGTCTTCCGTTTAGGGGACACATCTGTCCACCTGCCACGTGGGCATTCTCCCAGTTCCAAGGTTAACAGGTACAAATGTTAGGATTGCAAGTTCCTCCACATGAGGTATCACAGCCCTTGACGAATGTCGGCGTCTGGATCTGGATAGTGAATTGCCCCGCATGGTTGCTGACTCCATCCACAGTCTTGTTCACGCTGTACCAGCCCCACTGGAAAGTCGAGCCCTGAGACCACTCCTCTGCGATATCCTTCCGCACCGCGAGCCAGACATTCGAGATGTCAGCGCCGGCGTCCACCCAGGTTGCAGTAATATTCGGCGTCACCGATGTGTATGAGATATAAAAGGCTTTAGTGCCTGAGGCCGTGCTGAGGTAGAGGGCGCCAATTCCAAAGGTGGTCTGATCATCATAGCTCGGGCCGGCGTTATATCTAAGACGAAGTCAATTGATAGCTTCTCCCTTTGTGGCACGTTATTTGAGTCTTCTTTATGGTCTTGTACTGACTGTGGAGGGAAGAGTGAATCGAATTGTGCCAGGCTCGACTCGAGATCAGCTACGGAAAGCTGGGCACACTGGGCAGATGTTCCCGTTGAGTTGAAGTAGTAAGATGTGCCATCTTCTGCGCCGGCAACTGTCCCGTCTGATCTCTTGGCCGGTGTGTGGCTGGAGCCCAGGACGGCAGCAGTGACAAGACTTGTCGCGGAGACTGTTAAGGCTAAAGCCTTTCGTAGGAACATCTCGATCTTTGATGGCGTTGCAATTCACGGCAGGAGTTGCTTTGATGTGCGGAAAAGAGGCCGGGAAGCTGGTCTGTTGACCAGTAGCGAAATCTTCCAATGTTCTGGATGACTTCCTCAGATTTATATTGAGTGCTTACATCATCACGAACCTGATCTGCTGTGTCCATGCGCATGATTCCTCATACTACCTCGTATTGCATTTTAGCCTGTTGACTTTGCAGTTCAGCTTCTTATGTTTCCACCCGGGCGGTGAATTCCTCTCGACTCAATTAGGTTAGGCATTCGTTACCAGGCGCAGCTTTGTGGCTTGAGGGCCAGTCAGCACTACGCAGGCACGCGCGCACAATACTGGAAATACGAGGGTTCCTGGGCCGTGCATAAAAAGAAACGTTCCATCTGTATAATATTTTGGAACTGTGGGGCCACGCCTTTCAATGGTGGAAATGGAGGACACCGCACTCTGCTGGAGCCTTCAGAACAAAGAGGATCCCTTCGACGGTCGGGATGTAGTCAACACATGATATCCTGCCAATCACTGTGTTACGGGTAAGAATGAAAGAGGGGAAACCTTTGAAAACTCTATTTCATTTACGCCTTTGGTTTACGCCTTATATTGTTCAGAACGGTCACTCAACAAGGTCCAATACTGTGTGACCATATCTTAAAATGTTGAAAGGCAATCTCAGTAAAAAGTCTTAGACTTCCCATCCGCAATTCTACCGGGTAGTGTAATGAAGATTGTCTGCAGCTACAGCAGAAAAGGTCGGAAAAAGCAGACGGCACATCTCAGAGTTTTGAAAAGACCTTGGGATCAAACAAGAAGCACGGCTACGACTTCTGAATACCGGCCAGCTCGCATGATCCGACGTGCGCCGTCGTCTTGGTCGCCCTCACCATAGTCACCGTCCTGTTGACCACCTTGCCTGTCGTCGCCATCTTGGTCTTGACCATCCCCTACGTCAAAACCTTCGGCAATGAGCACTCTGCTTCACTTGGTAGCTGAATTAGCCTGTTGGCACGCTAGCTTGACCGTCATAAGGCACCTACTCCTGTGGTTTCTAGCTATGGCGGGCCATGCTAGGCTTGCGAAATAAAGATACGCGGGCGGCGCTGCTGTGCTCATATATATCACTGAAAGTGTGTAGCTCATGCTCCCCAGTCTCCCCTCTGTGGATTGAGGATACTGTAAAAGGGGCGGCACCTCAATCATTGCGCCACAGGAGCAATGTAGTCGCTAGGAAATTCCGTAACATCCCGGTCGAAGGGTTGCGGTACCCATACTTGGTATGCTTTGTCACGGCTACCTGCTCCATAGCCGTAATCTGTTCCGGGCGCAGCACGCTGGAGCAGCTCACATCGTTCGCGTTCAAGGTTCGGATAAGCAGAGCCCTGTAACACGAACTCGTAGAGGCAGACTGACTAGTCGCCTCAATTACGTCCGAAGAGCTATTGTCAGGTGAGTGGCGGAATAAAGACCAGTTTGCCACCCGTGTAGAATTTACCGCTCTACTACGTCTACTACGTGGAATTCGGAATTTCTACCGCAAGGCTGACTGAATTATCTAACTGGTTCCGTTTCTATTCCGTATACAGCCGTAGCCATACGCAGCGCCTTCACACAGTCGTAAACGCTCAAGACCCAGCGTTTAAACAAACATACAATGTGAATTATCTAAAGCACAAAACCTTGCATGGTTGTACCCAAACTGGAGGTTTTAAGAACAGATGGGTCCACCAGTTGTCGAGGTAATCATCCAGCAGACGTATCCAGGTAGGGCAGGAGGCAAGACACAAAAGACCATGCCACTTACTTGACCAGGACCAGTCTCCAACAAAGTTTGCACCTACTGTAGGGCAAGGACAGGAAACCTCGGATCAGAAAGATGACGTACTGCATTTGGGCTTTAAAGGATGGCATCGAAGTGCCAGTGGGACCTTTTCTTACGCCAAGGCCTATGCTTGTCTGTCCCACACGAAGCTACAGTATCACCTGACACAGGACTGTGAAGACCTTGTGGCTTGGCTTTCTCATGTATGGTTTGTCTTCAGGAAATTATACCACATGAAGTCCCACAGTTAGGAGTTTGCCCCATAGGAGCTTGTAGGGCCGGTCCTATAGAGCCGACACCAGAGCAAAGCTTACCCTATCTTATTTTTTGTATCATTAGAAGCCGTTGGCGAGACTCTTTGTGCCACTCAAATAATTACTCTTGAGTTGTGGGGGGGGGTTAGCATGACACTGCAAGTAGTAGAGGCTTATCAACCAAGCAGCTTCCCAGTATGAGGTGCGTTACATCTTGCCCCACTGTTGAACCAGGTCGAAGTTCAGTGCTTCGCTTTAAATTGAATTCGTGCTTGCAGTCTTGTGGTCGCGAGGGTAAATAGAAACGCCAACTTTGACGGGTCTGTAAACTTCAAACTGCTGACATGATTGCTGCGTTGCTCCATCCAACTCCGATACAACCATGACTGCTTTGAGTGAGGTGGTCCGCGGCTCCGAATGGGAGTGTTCTGGCTTCCCCCTTCAAATATAGCTTTGACCTTTAGACTTTGAACCCTGATAGCAGAATTATGTCTTCAAACTCATGACGCGACTTTTGGTAGTATGGCTTTTAGATATAAGAGGTCTCTGATGTCCTTGTCGTTTCGAGTCCTACCATCTACACCACGATAGTCCTTGGCCTATATCCGCTCTTGGAAACCTAGTCACACTCGTATGCTCATCACCTGATTCAGCTTATCATTTCCTAGAGCACTTCACCAGTAACACATTGCGATCTCCAACGCCCTCCTCTCAGCCCCGAAGGTAAGTCTGTCCAATGCGTCGGCACACGTCAACCAGAAGGGCTCGAGAAACTCGTCGGTATTCTGAGTATCCTTGGCGGGCAGAGCGTCGTCCCTAACAGTCGCCACATAAAAGAAACAGACCTTGGTGACGGGCCCTCCCTCGAGCCCCGGGCCCGGCTCCTTATAGTGGACCATGGCGACTGGCTCAGCGCTCTGGGCTTCGAAGATGGGGCCGGGGACCTGCCTGCCCTTGGCCAAGGTAGCCCGGGTAAGGATATTCTTGGCCAGGAGCTGGACCCTGTATCCCGTCTCCTCGTACGTCTCCCTAATGGCCGTTGTGCACAGGGCGTCCTCGCCGATGTTCTTGCGGCCCTTGGGCAGCTGCCAGAGGTCCTCTGTGTATTTCTCGTTGAGAATCACGAGGACTTTCCTGTTGTCACCCGAGCCCTTGAAGGTCACCGTGCCGGCACAGATGCAGAAATCCGTGCTGTTGGCACAGGCCATTGCGTTGTCGAAGGCAGCAACATCGAGGGGGCGCTTTTGTTTCCGGGTTGTGTGTATGATGTGGGCGGGATGGGGATTTAATGATATGGGAGAAGCATCGTGTAGGATTGTTCTGGGATTCTCCACAAAAGGCGATGATTTGGTCTTGGACATGATGGCGACTTGGCTTTCAAAGGCAGTAAAAAAAAAAAATACTGCTTGGGTATCCTTGCGGGAGTGGCTGATGATGGGTGAGGATGTAGCGTGATGCATCGGTGGGGGGAGAGAAGAGTAGAGAAACCCACGAGGCCGAGATGGGACGTCTTATGGAATGTCTGGGTTCTAACCAGGTGTTGAAATATGAAGCCAAAGACGGCGGGCAGCCAGGATTGAGTCGACCATTGAACAAAAAAAGGCGGTTTTGGAACATGTGCTCACATGGGCCTGTGCATGGCTTACAGACAAGAGGTCTGACAGGTGCTCACTGCAGGTCCATTCCCCATTCGCTCGTTGTCGCCAGCCATGCTGTGTCGGACTGACCGGTGAGGTATGCCACGTTCGCGATCTGGTAAAAGTCTAGTTGACCGGTCAAGTCACCGACTTATTGGGCATGAATGGGCCTGGGACTGCGGTGGCCAAGGACGCAGCTGGGACGATGCACCGAAGAAACATTCCTACACGGTGGCCCACAATATGGGGATCTCCGGCCCTATTACAGCACAAACCAAGGGGCGCAGGGCCACTGCCTTGTGGCTCTCAGGTGCCTCCCAGGCTGCCAGGGAGGGATAACCGCCGGCTCGGGAAGTGCCAGGGTGTGCATTAACGGTGCTCAGGGCCCTCGTGCATGCTGCCCCCCATCACACCTTGCAGGTTGCAGCAGGTTGCTGGCCTTATTTCCGATCTGGGAAGTCATTGTTGCGGTGCGCGGCCTGTCCCCCCACGGCGAGATCGTTGGTACGACCATCTCGTGAGTCGTCCTCGGGCACAATTCTGCTCCCGGGACCAGCCGTGGGCATCGGTATCAGGCAGTGACGGCGCGATGCCATCGAAGAGAGAGAGAGAGAGAGAGAGAGAGAGAGAGAGAGAGTCAGAGAGTCTCGGCCATGTCTCAAGCGCAGTGGCATAGTAGCTGTATTACGAGGCGGACGCATCGACAGGAGGTCCTGGTGTATGTAGTACCTCTGTGAGAGGCGGCGCTGACCGACTGCACACGGGGAGCTTCCAAGTGGCTGGCAGCCGCAGCCTTGGCTGGAAAAGTAAGACCAGAGCTGAGTGTCCTGTGTGACTGGACACGTGCTGGGAGTGGTAGAGTGGCTCTCTCTCATGCCCTCTCATGCGCGGCCCTGAGAGGCAATTAAATTCCGGCCGTCTTCGAAACAAGACTGACTGGCTTGACTGGCTTGACTGGCTTGACTGGCTTGACTGGCTTGACTGGCAGAGGGCAGCATGGTGTGGACTCCTGGCCTTGCTTTTTGCCAGCACTAGAGCACCGTCCCCAATTGGGGTTTCAGCCCTGCTTGTGATGGAGGCCTATCAGACCCATAAGCCAGACACCTACCGGGCTACAATCCTCGAGCAGATAGGTGGTAGGGTGACAACCTGGGCAATGCAACTCACAACGCTGAGAGAAGAGATGGACAGGGGACAGACAGGCAGGCAGGCAGGCAGGCAGGCAGGCAGGCAGGCAGGCAGGCAGGCAGGCAGGCAGGCAGGCAGGCAGACTTACCTAGGTAGGTACAGAGGGCAAGTAATAAGGCTGGGGGGTTAACGGAAATATGCTCGCATCGAACATGGCCTTGGCTGTCTGGGTGTGCCACGTGGATCTGGGGAAGGTACTGGGACAACGGAGGTAGGAACCCGTCTTGTCTGATGGGCGACAGTGTGGGAGGGAGACTGTTTACGTGGAAAGAATCCAGTACGCGGCACACAGCATTTCTGGAAAGTCCATGACCAGAACTAACAATTCCCGTCGCGGCAAACGGTTGAACGGCTCAGGCAGGCTTGGCAGGGACCCGCGGCCTATCAGATGGGGGAACCCCTCCCTACGTCACAGCCCTCGTCACAGCCCTCGTCACAGCCCTCGGCACAGCCCTCGGCCTCTGAGCAGGTGCAGCGTGGGGGGGGGGGAAGCTCCAAATCAGTGTCGATGCTCCCCTCCCTGTTCGTCGAAAGCATCATACATGCATCGATAGTTTGGGTGCATAAAGCAGGCAGCCAGGGTAGATAGGCAGTCTACCAGTCCACCCAGAATTCACCCAGGTTGGTAGCAGCACAAGAGCACCGCAGCCTGACGCGGGGTTTGGCACACCCATTCATTACCAGACTTGTACGGCAGCGGCACCGTCAGAGGGCCTCCAAGAGACCAGACTAGCACACCAGATCCGAGATCTAATCGTCAGAGAGTCGCTGGTGCGTACTGTGTTACAGTCATGCCTCCCGCAAGGTCGCAGCAGCTTCGAGCAGCTTCCAATGCGCTCAATTCCCTGCGGCCCCACCTTCCCGCCTCCTCCTCCCCGTCCCCGTTCCCGTCCTCCTCGCCCTCCCTGCCGGCCTTGAGCTCCACTCGTGCCACCAACAAGTCAGCCCAGAGTCTCACAGCTTCGCGACAGTCCTGTTGCAGCCCACTGAGAACTCAACCACCCTCCAGTTCCTTCACCACCTCAGCGCCCACCATGTCTACGATGGAAGCCACCGGCGGCCACTCCGAGGCCTGCTGCAACATCCCCCCAATCGTCTCGTCTGGCTACCAGAAGAAGGGAGACTTCGACACCTTTGATGGCAGGAAGACGTATGTCACCGGCCCGGCCAAGGAGGCCACCAAGGGCATCTTCGTTGTCATGGACATCTTCGGCTTCTTTGACCAGACCGTCCAGGGCTGCGACATCCTGGCCTCGTCTGACGACCACAACAAGTACGCCGTCTTCATGCCCGATGCCTTCGACGGTGAGCCGCTGGACATCAGCCTGTTCCCCCCCGACAACGACGAGAAGCAGCAGAAGGTCGGCGCCTTCTTCGGAAAGAACAGCCCCCCTAGCTTCGTGCCCAAGGCCCACGCCACGCTGCACGCAATTCAGCAGAAGCATCCCAACATCAAGGAGTGGGGTGTGCTCGGTGTAAGTGGTATCCGGCCTCGATGAGCTCGCGTCGAATTGCAAGAAGCTGACGCCACGGCTGTTAGTTCTGCTGGGGGTCCAAGGTTATTTCGCTGTCCCTCGCGTCCGGCGAGAGCCCGTTCAAGATCGCCGCCGAAGTCCACCCGGCCATGGTCGACGCCAAGGATGCCGAAAAGTGAGCTCAGTCCCGCCCCCGTGAAGTGCCTACGAGTAGAAACTAAAGCCATCTGCAGGATCAAGATCCCCCTGATCTTGCTGGCATCCAAGGATGAGGATGCCGAGGAGGTTAAGAAATTTGAGGCTGCCCTCACCGGCCCCAAGCACGTCGAGATCTTCCCCGACCAAATTCATGGCTGGATGGCTGCCCGGTCTGACCTGACAGACAAGCGCGTACAGGAGGAGTACACTAGGGGCTATAAGACGGTCCTCAACTTCTTTGCCAAGAACTTTCAGTGAGCCTTCCATGCGCTACGGGACAGAGGCCTGACCTGAGATGATGACTGGCGAGGTAGAAACAGGCTACCAACAGGGCGCCTCTAAATGAGCTAATGTGAATACCCTCGAGACCCAAGACTGGTGACGCGAGTGGGCTGTTGAATGTGTGACCATACATACCCTCGAGTCTACACTCGAGCGAATACTCACGATGTGCAATGCTGTACTGAACTGGCAATGGCCAATATCGGCGCCGTGGCTGGAAGACCAGAACGACCTGTCCATGTGCGACCTAACTGACCTCGTGTACAATCATGACAATACAAGCGCCACATTTTCCAACAGCACACAACGCCAGCAGAGTCCATCGCGATTTCCCTTCATTCTGCCCAATCATTCCATAGGTCATTCATAACAGGTTGTTCTGACTGAGACGGTGTTATGGGACGCTGTCCCGTAGGTTATCCCATGGCATAAGGTTGAACAGGCCAGAAAACTGCCAGGATGGTGTACTGTATGGATTCTGGGGCTGCGTATATACGAGTGAAGGTCTTCTATCGGAGTGATCTGCTAGGCATATCACAAAGCTCAAATGACTTGGCCCCACGGTTCTCCCATGCTATGAATGAACCTAGGCGAGGCCTGCAAAGTATGCGCTTCCTTGGGCTTCCTTGGGCTTCCTTGGGTTCTTTTTCTCTACAGGGACGGACCTGGAGGATGAGTCCTGCTTCGAACGTTGGTCTTCAATGCTGTACGTCTGTCTGTACTGCAGAAATGCTACCGTCACGCTTGCAGGTCAACGGTCAGACGGCACAACCCAACCGGGCAGCTCAAGGTGAACCGTCCCGCCCGGCAGGTACCGTGGTGGGCGCGGGGGACCCCTGCTCCAGACTTGCCCCGCCATCATGTGGAAATTGTTAGCTGGTTGCATCTCAATTGACTCACCCTCGCTCGACCTTGTAAAATAGTCAGTCATCCCAAGCCACCCTCACTTTTGCAATTCCACCCCCGGCCAGCTTAGCTACTTGCCCACTGTTTTGGGGACCTGATCTAAGGCAACCAGGCTATCGACATCGTCACCTTTGTTCTTCTGTCCCCACCCGGTAAAACCTGCCCATCATGGCACCGATGCCCGCGGAGGAGAGGATCGCCTTGATCAAGGAGAACCTGGCCGAGACGCTCGACTTTGACATTATTGAGAAGATCATCAACGATGGGAAGGACCCAAAGATCTACTGGGGAACGTGAGTGTGCTTTCTCACTGATCTCTGGCCTCAATTTCCCCATTGGGAAGCTGGCAACACTTGTGTGCCTCCACTTATGCGCACCCATCCGCAATCGTCCACTTCCCCGAGCATGAGCCCACCACTTCTATACTCAGGCGCTGACTATTGAACTCACCACTCAGCGCCACAACCGGCCGGCCACACTGCGGCTACTTCGTGCCCGCCATAAAGAATGCCCAACTGCTACGGTCTGGCTGCGAGCTGACCATCCTCCTCGCCGACATCCACGGCTTCCTCGTACGCGCCACACCGGCCCATCCTCCATCTCCCCGTTCCCCGAGCGCCACCGTCGCTGCCCGCAACATGCAACTGACTGACTGACCACCCTGGTGGTACAGGACAACCTGAAAGCCCCCATAGACCTCGTCCAACAGAGGGCCCTCTACTACCAGCGCGTCATCACCGCGATGCTCCGCGCGACGTGCGGCGAGGAGGACATCAAGAGGCTGAAGTTCGTGTTCGGTAGCTCCTACCAGAAGACCCCCGAGTACACCATGGATCTGTACAAGCTGTGCTCCGTCGTGTCGGAGCACGACGCCAAGAAGGCCGGCGCTGAGGTCGTCAAGCAGACGGCCAACGCCCCTTTGTCCGGGCTGCTGTACCCGATCCTGCAGGTCCTGGACGAGCAGTACCTGGACGTGGATGTGCAGTTCGGCGGCGTGGACCAGCGCAAGCTGTTCACAGCTGCAAAGGAGTGGCTGCCGAAGCTGGGGTACCGGCAACGCGCACACATCATGAACCCCATGGTGCCGGGCCTGCAGGGCGGCAAGATGTCGGCCAGCGACCCCAACTCCAAGATCGACCTGCTGGACGACGAGGCCACCGTGACTAAGAAGATCAAGAAGGCCGAGTGCGTGCCCAAGGTTCCCGAGGGCAACGGCGTGCTGGCATTCGTTGAGCACGTCCTGCTCCCCGCCGCCAAGCTCAAGGGCGAGCGCGGCTTCGTCGTCGACCGCAGCAGGGACGAGCTGCCCGAGCTCGTCTACACCGACATCGCCGCCATGCACGACGACTACCGCAACGACGTGCTCACCCCCCAGATCCTCAAGCCCGCCGTCTCCAAGGCCCTCAACGCCCTCATGGCCCCCGTCCGCGACGAGTTCGCCAACAGCCCGGACTTCAAGGAGCTCGTCGAGAGGGCCTACCCGCCAGAGGTGAAGCAGGTCAAGGAGAAGAAGAAGAAGGACCGCGGGACCATGTTCCCCGGCGGCAAAGAAAAGACCAAGCAGGGGGCCGCCGCCGCAGACGGCGCCGTTACGTCGCAGACCGAGGACCTAGCTATCCGGACCGCTTCCGAACAATGATACTCGCCTGCAGGCAGCCAATGAGGCATTTGCCCCGCCGGTCAATTGCCTGTGTTTGTAAATTGATACCCGTTGCATGTTTCACTGTGGCATCATCACTATGGTAGACCCTCACGTATGCCCAGCAGAGCGTCTCTTTCGTGGGCAGTCTACCTCGATTCCTCCGTTTGCCGTCATCAACACGATCATGAGCATGCTTGAAATTCAAAAATGCCCCGTCCCACCTGAAGGCTCGCTGTATTAAACTTGCAAAGCGTCAATGAGGAGGGGATCATGGACGGCATGTTTGGGAACACGCGTAGAGTCAATGGCCAGCATTTGTTTGCAAATGAGCGAGATGTGAAAAATGGGTATCAGCCGATTAGACAAATTTGAACAGCGTGCGGGGACACAGCGCGAGCCAGATCATCTCATACGGAGGCCATCTCGGATGAAAGTGTCGATTAAATGCTTAGTCTTCAGCCGCGGCTCAGAAGAGCTTGACATTGGTTCTCTCCCATCGACGCCCTCCGCCGTCCACACACACAATGCGAACGTTACACGTAAGCAGGTAATGGTAATAATAATTTATAGCTGGAAGCGACCGACTAAAAGAGAAGTGTTTTGCGAACTTGTACAGTAAGAAACTGTCCATCTGCCTTTTGATTCCCTATCCGTGCTCACCACGTGGTGTGAAGGGGCTGGAGAATGGATGGTAAAAGAAGCTTCGCGAAAATCTTGCTATCAAGGGGGTATCATTCATTCTAGGAGTGCAGCTCTTTATGTTGTGTAGTAAAGGACGTGTGCAGAAAAGCCAGAGAATTAAAAAGCCACAATCCCAGTCGTTTGTACGTCGTCGCCTCAGATGGGTCCATCTTTTCTTCATATGACAAAGGAAATAAAAGGGATGGTTCTGGCCTCAATCTGCGGCCAAGCTCACTCATCATCAAAAAATCCAGCATCATCAAAGTCATCAGCTGCCATGGCATCATCGTCATAAGCCGCAGGTCGCATCATCGGCGGTGTTTGTGGGCCGCTGGCGAAGCTTTGCTGCTTTGGCGCTGGACTACCTCCTCGAGCTGGCACCTTCTGGGCCTGTCGCTGGGGCGGTGCCTTGGGCCGGTTGGCAAGATCCTGAGCTGTAAAGCGACGACCAGTGTTGGAGAAAGCAGTTGGTTGACCGGATGGCGACGTCTGTCGGACACCAGAAGCCGGCGGGGTTAGAAGACCGGAGAGGAAGCTGCTCTGTGAGCCAGGGCTATCTCTTCTCGGGGTGGCATGGTTCGCAGTCGTCGATGGCGATGGCGCAACGTTGGACAGGGTACCGCCCTTACGCCAATTGCCCCATGCAGCAGCCAACGGGCCGACAGCTTGGGCGACTCGAGGTGTCGCTGCATCGCGGAGGCTGGCCGCGATGTTCGGCATCTTGATTGCCGATCCGCCATTCATGGCCCTCTCGCGCTCCTGCTGTTCCATCTGCAGATTGGCCTTCAGGCGGATAGCTGCGTCCCGAACGCGATCTTGGTCGTAGTCGTCTCGGCCGAGTGCGGTAATGATGTCCTGGAGATCCGAATGCCTTACAGCGAGAAGCTCCCTCAGCCAGACAATCTCGTCATCCCGCTTCGCGATCTTCGTCTCCGATTCGGGATCGAGCTTCGCCACAGTCTGCTCCAGCTCTTCGATCCTCAGCTCTCGCTCTTGCACTTGTTCTTGCAGAACCATGATCGATTCTCGGAGGGCTTGAGGAGAGATCTTCTCTGGCAGTTGCATAGCTGTGGCAACGGCTGCCGTCTGCGATTGCACCTGTGGCTGCGAGGCCGCAGTGTGCTGCTGAGGGGCAGGGGCGGACACTGGAGCAGCTGAAGCAAGCGGCAGGACAACACCAGATGCCTTGGCGGCCTGGGCAGCAGCACGTGCCGCTTCCCTGGCAATCTCGAGCTTCTCCTCAAGATGAGTGACGCGATCTTGCAGATGCTCGCACTTGGATGTTGAAATGCTGAGGCGTTCGAGAAGGTTGGACTCTGCGCGCTGGGCGTCCTCGACAGTGTTGTTAATCTGTCGCTCGAATCGGGCTTGCATATCCTCAATCTCGTCCTGGTGCTTGCGCAGGACCTCGTCAATATCGCCCTTCCTGTTCTGGTGCGCATCTTCCATGAGCATGTCGTACCGTGATCGGACAGTATCAGCGTCCAATTTGGCTTGATCGAGCTGTGCACGCAAACGTGAAATCTCGTCCTCGAGTTCCTCGCGGACGACGTTGACTTGGTTGTTCGCATCCTCGACCTGAGCTTGCATCGATTCGCGAGTGCGCTGGATCTCCCGTGCTCCAGACTCTCGAGCTTCCTGGAACTCCGCTTGGTAGCGCATAGCACTTTGTTGGAGCTTGTGGTTCTCAGTCCGCATCTCTCCCAGCAAGGCGTCTAATCTCTTGGCCTCATTAACAGCCTTCATGCCTTGACGCTCACCGGCCTCAAGTCTCTCGAGTTCAGTCTCCAGACGCTCGCGGGTCTTGGATTCCGCTTGAAGCTTCGCATCTAGAACTTCTTGTCTAGCAAGCATCGTCTGCTCTTTCTTGGCCCGGCGGGCGTTCTCCTCAGTAATGTGGCGCATGGAATCTTCCATGTCCTGCTGCAACGACAGGAACTTGGATCTCCACTCATCACGAAGCCGCTCGTTTTCGTTCAGTTGAGTACCTAGAGTGTCGATCAACCTATGCAATTGCTTGTTCTCTTCCATCGCTCGGTACAGGTCGTCACTCTGGCGCTGGGACAGCTGTGTAGCACGGTCTGCTTCCGTCCTCCATCGAGCTGATTCTTGGCGCAGATCCTCAACGTCCACCTCCGCAATATGGACACGGTTCTCGAATGTCAGCTTCTCCTTCTGGGAGTTTTCAGCCGCAGCTTCGAGCAAGGCCAGGCGCATAGTGTTCTTGCTGTGAGTCGCATCAAGAATCTTGAGCCTCTCATCCTTTTCTTCCAGGGTCTCCCGAAGTCGCACCTCTTCCTCTGAAGAAATACGCAAGAGACGCTGGACTTCGGACAACCTGTCTTCTGCAGCTCGTCGAAGTTGGACTTCGGCTTCATTTATGGCCTCCTGGTTGCTGAGTCTACCCTCCAGATCCAAGAATCGCTGATCACTGGCACTGCGGTTCAGTATCTCGGCCTCAACCTTGGTTTCGGCCTTCCACAGCTGTCTTTCGAGTTCGGCTGCGCGAGCTGCTTCTGCTGAAGCCTTGGCTTCTTCCAGTCGATGGCGCTGCTCCAACTCTGCATAACGAGCCTGCAGTTCGTTGAACTTCTCACTTAGTTCATCCTGCCCTTCTACAACGACTGGTTGGGTAGGGGTAGCAGGCAAGCGTGACTCGACCGCCTCCTCGACAACATTTCGAAGGTCCTCAGCCCGAAAGTCGAGATGCAGGGATTCACTGAATTGCTGCTTCATCTCTTCCAGTGCTTTCAGAATGGAGACCATGCCCTCCGCGGATGCACCATCCTGTGCCATCCCGGGTAGGGGAGGCAATGGTAGAGCACTGCGTTGCTGGACAGCAAATGCATCTAGTACAGCAACCCTGATCTGCTCCATCCGCTTGTCTCTTCGGGGGCTCATTGATCGCCGTGGAACGGGTTCGTCGTCCTCGTCATCTGCGTCGCTCTCCTGGACCTCCACAGAGATGCTGCGTCGTTCGCGGCGACTCGACGCCGGAAGACCAGATAGCGACGCGAGAGCCTGTTGTATGCCCTCCAAGGTTCTTTCCAGAGGATCAAGTCGAGACTGCAGGGCAGCGCCAACCAGCTCATTGACCTTCCCATCGAAGAAATTGGCACGAGTATCAAGCTTCACCTGCTCCTCATCGCTGAATGCCCGTTCCCAATCGTCACTAGCAGCTTGGCTCTCGCTAGTGTTGAGCCGGGAGAGTTGAAGGCTCACAGGAGGATCCACAAAAGGATTCTCCAGCGTTTCGGTTGTATGCAAAGGTGGATGCACTCCAAGCGGCAAGTGATAGTGCCTCGGGCTTGGGCTTGGGGCTTCACCCCGAAGAAATTGCGCATGACTGCGCTGGGGAGACTCGTTTGTGATAGCAGCGACAGGTATGGGCCGTGTCGGGCTTGGTTGGTGCCATCTGGGTGGTGAGTCTACAGTCTTTTTGACGCCCAAATCAGGATCGTTTTCGTTGATGTGTTGCATAACAGCGTCGATCTCTTCGAATGTGGGCTCTTCGGCCTCGCCGTGCATTTCATCGTGGTCCGTACGTGGGCTCGCAGATTGGGGTATTGTGTCCTGGGTGTCCTCCTGGGTGTCGTCCAGATCTTCAGCAGTGACAGGAGACGCCGAATACCTTCGCGCGTCGCTTGCCAGTGGGCTGTGCGAAGCCTCAACTTCAGACACAGGTGACGGTGACTGGGCGTACTTCGAGGCACCTAGACCTTTCGGGGGCGAGGGACTAGCAGCGAATCTGCTCGCAGCCAGACCCTTCTTCACAGGAGGAGACGGTGCCACGAACGTCTGGACAATAGGATGCTCATCTTCCGCAGGGCTGACAATAGGTGAAGGTTCCCTTTCAATAGACTGCTGCGGAAGATCCTCGGCACTGTGGTCTTCCTCTACAGTACTGACATCAGCTTCTGCATCAGATCGCCTATCGGACGGTTCGAACTGGCCGGGGACCGGCGTGTCCTCCTTGTCATTGAAGTCATCGTCAGCCATGAAAGTTGTGCCGGGAATGAATGGCTTCGCAGACGCTGAAAGTGATTTCTGGTGGCCATGTGCCATGAAACCATCGTCTCCAAACGGCCGAGCTGTGTTGAAGGCCGATACCTCGGCTTCTGACCTGAACTCGAACGGGGCCCAGGCGTTGCCATTGTGTTCGGCAGAGACCTCAGACACACTCGTATTGTCTTTGGCGTCCGTTGAATCAGAGAGGATGGTTGAGGAAATCCCCGAGTCCCGAGCTGGGCGCTCCTCTTCCGCCCCTTTGGATTCTGCATGGGCCGAGGAACTTAGCTCAGCAAGCAGGCGAGAGTCCTCGTCCTCAGCACTTGCCCCTCTAAATCTCTTGACTCGTGAGTCATCAATGATGCGACCATTTTCATCTTCGGCAGGGCCTGATTCATCCTTGTTCGATGTGCGACTAGCTGGTCGAACGATAGGAATAGCCTTGGATTTCTTTGGAGGCTTCATAATCTCGGGCATGTTCAGATCGATGCTGCCGAAAATCGAGGATGTCATTCTTCCGCTTTCGCTACCGGACAGGACTGGGGATGTCACCGAGCCAGCTACCGAAGCAGGTGTAAAGGCAGGGGCATTTGGTCGGAACGTTGGTGCGCCGGCAGCAGAAAAGCTGAACTCGCTGGACCCCGGAGAGAATACCGGAGCGTTGACGTTGATCTTGCGCGAAGGGCCTGCCGGAGGACTGAACTGATTGGATTGATCCGAGTCCGGGCCGTTAGAGGAAGCTCCTTGGAAAACAGCCGGCTGGAATGTATTGCTTCCAAAGTTAAACTGCCCTGGCTGAAAGGAGCTCGTCGGGTTGAATTTGAATTCAGGCGCTGCTACATTGAGCTTCGAAAAGGACGGCTTGCTGCTGTGACTCGGACGTCTTGATGTTGATTGCACATCCTTCCACGGATTGCTCATCGTAGAGAAGTTCCTCTCGTGGGACGCATCACCAAAGTCGGGCAGCACGGGTGTGCCGAGGTTGCTGGGATTGGTGTCGACGTCGTCATGGTCAGCCTTGTCATCGTCTTGAATAGGCTTCAAACTGCTGAAACCACCTTTACCCGTGCCAGCTCTCATGTCATCTTCACCGAAGTATTTCTGGGACAACGAGTGGCCTCTACTATGAGGTCGGGGATGATGGAGGACAAGGTCTTTATCGACAGCGCCTTCAAAGCGCGGCGCCTGTGGCGCGAACTGCACTGGTGACTCATGGCTTGACTGAGCAGCATGGATCTTCTCGTCCTCGTTGTGTGGGCTGTAATCCTCGTCATGTTCAAGTTGTGAACGGAACTGTTCCTCCAAATGATACTCCGCCTCGTCAATCTCCTTCTGCAGGCTGTCGCTAGCATTGTGGCGGATCTGTGGTGCTGGCTCAGGTGTCCTCGATGCACTCTTCGTCTCTTCTTCCTCGTCGGCCTCACGTAGTTCTTGTAAACGAGGAGAGGCCCGAGCAGACTGCATGAAGTGCTGATGGGGTAGCTGGGGGAATTGAAGCGACTGGTGCCGTTGGTGCAGCAGCGGAGGCTGGAATCCTCCAGGAGAGAAGGGTGAGGTTGACAGTGAGGGCGACACACGGTGCATCCCTTGCTGTTGGAACATGACATCTCGAGGCGAAGGCTGCTGCTGGGGTGGCATGAACCCGAATGGGGACTGGCTTGTCGGGATCGAGACGGACTGCCGGGACTGGTGTGGGTTGAAATTGCCATTGAAGGGGACAGGCGAAGCAACTGCATTGACACCACCCGCAGGATTCTGTGCAGAGAACGGGAACTGTTGCATCCCCTGAGCACTTGATGCCGACGGTGTGGTGATGGGAGGCGAGAATGGCAGAGGCGGATACTGAGTGATCGTAGCACGTCTGTTGAGGCCAGCTGGATTGGGAGAGATGGATGGCGGCGGCGGCGGAGGGTCTTCATCACCGAGTGACACGCCGAGGGCCCTGAGCTTGGCTTCGGTCAATTCATTCATGTATTGCTTCCAAGCTGTTTGGCACGTTAGCAGAGCATCCCAAGGCTTGGGTGCATGTCAATTCCTCACCTTCGAGATCGGGCAGAGTAACTTTGAATTTACGGTTGGCCCGCTCCCTCTTGATCTCCTCGACGTCGGGCCACTCGTCCCTACTCCTAGAATGGTGCTCGACCGGGAGGGCTGAGTACCCTTGCGGGACGTTCAGGTCGAAACCACGAATATCATACCCGAGCTCTTCCCACTCCCGGAACATGTTCGTGACCTCGTGCGGTTTGAGCGGAATGGGAGCCTTGCCTCGTTGGCCGCGCTCTTCATCCCGCGGGAGCAGAACCATAATATTCTTGCCCCTCCATGGCACCTTCTTCTTCAGCCGAGGCGTCGACACGGGAGCCTTTTTCACTTCTGGCAGTCTCGTTGGGGTGACTGGGGCCTTGGTCTCTGTCTTCCCAACATCCACTGATTCAACTGTGCCATTAGGCGTGGAAGGACGCTGCTCGGCCAAGTTTGCCGCTGGCGGACTGTCAGCGTCACCCTGCGGCAGCACGACCTCTGGAACGATGTCCGCCATGGTTGCAGTGTCCGGCCTCTGCAGCCGTCCAACAGTGCCCTGCTTCAGGGTCTCGGTGCTGGATCGCGCTCTTGGATGTTGCCTAGAGGACAAGCGAGACGACGTAGGGCGTCCGCTGGGGTTGGCCCGAGGCGTGGCCGAGCTCCTCCCTTCCAACCACGCGGCTTCGTCGCCGGAATGTGAGCCGCTCAATGAAGAGTGCTCACTATCTGTGCCGTCGCTAAGCCAATGACGAGGTTCGGTGTTCTCGTGCGCAGCTGTGTGTTGACGGATCCAGTCTTCTGTCAAGCCACGTGCAGGGCCTGGGCGTCTGGCTCGATTAACCAGGATTGAGGCAAGAGAAGAGGACTGCTGCTCTGTCGGCGAAACAACCAAGGGTGGGGCCGGTCGCAGGAATGGAGTGTCGAGCTCGAGGCGATGTATGGGCGAGTCTTCTGATGGCTCGCTGCCAGGACTCTGCCCGTGAAGATTGGCTTCTTCGGACCTTGGGTACGGGCTCCCCCAGCTTGCGGTCACGTACTGGTTGTCTTCTCGCGGGTCTTGGCGCGACGGCGGGGTCCTCAGCAGCTCCAGGGCCCTGTTTGGGAGTCGTGGAGCTTGCAGATTAGGAACGGATGGAGACAACTCCTCGCCGTCGGCGGTTGACGCTGTCGAAAGTGCTGGGGACCTCGGAGGGGATTGGCTAGATGACCGAGGGTGCCGCAGACCGTCCTGTGCAGCAGCACGAGGAGGAAGTGGTGGAGACGGATCTTGCGAAGACGTCTTTGCGTGGGCCTGCGCAACAATGACACAGAGGGTGTCAGATTAGATGGTACGGCACATGATGGGGTTGGGCATGAGCAGAGGCACAGAATAGGTGCATCTGGCGGCGGCGACAAGGGCCCTTTTTTTTTCTGGGTCTGGGCGAAGCTTACCACTGGAGATCAGCGCAGACGAGGACCGTGTCGTCTGCAGCTAAATCTCAATACCTATCGCGTCGTCGGCGATGCCCAAAGGTCTTTGTTTGCCCGAAGCGAAGAGGTCCCCCCTTTTCAGTAGACACAAGGGCGGCGGGTGGAGATTTTGTAAAGGGCGGCCGGGGTTGGACCTGATCGCGTCGCGTAACCGGTAAGACGGGGACGACTGGGGCAGGGACGGCGAGTGGAGCAAGGGGAGCTTGGACGTTTCTCCAGCAGCGGAAGTCCAGCCAGAGCCAGGGTCGCCGTGGGCGTTGCGCTGCAGCTGGGTCCACTCAAATTTTGCGAAATAAGGGCCAATCAGGAGGAAGTCCCAATTAGAAAGAACCAGAGAAGGCAAGGAAATCAAAAAGACGATGGCCTGTTCAAAGGAGTGACAGAAGGGTGGGACAAGAAAGCATGTCGAGGGTCATCGACTCGCTGCCGGTTTGTGCCTTGGCTGGGTCGTGTCTTGCCTGCGATTTTGCAGCCGCATGAACCAAAAGTGGCCGTGCCTCAAAAGCCAAAAGTAAACAACAGGCTGTGGGGTCACTGGTCAGGCCCGGGCCAGGTCAGGTTGGGCGCCGGAATCGAATCGGACGGACGTCGAGGTCGAAGTCAGGACCAGGTCTGGCAGAGTCGGGTCGGGCACCTCGAATGGAATGACAATGACAGGCGCACAAACCAACAAAACAAAACGACTCGCGAACCAAGCCGCGGGCTGTCCGTCCTTGCTGGTGGGTGGGGATGTGTGACGAGAGGCTCCAGGGGGTCGGAAGCTGGGGAGTGATTACGATTATGACCATGTGAATGGGGCGTGGGGAGGGAACAGAAGTAAAATATAGAGGATGGGCGGATTGATGGCAGCGACCAATGTGGAGAGCGAGGTCTGCATTCGCCTTGCCTGTTTGTGCCTGCTGCACCAATCAATCAATCCCTTGGCTGGTCCATCGAGGAGACAGCTCCTGTGGCCCGTCTGTCTACCTCTCTCTATCCGTGCCTAGGTACCTGGGTACCTAGGCACTCTGCGCCTGTCCCTTGTTCCAGTTCCTGTTCCTGTTCCTGTTCCTGCACCTGTCATTTTTGGACACGCTTCCGCTGGGCCTGCATGGAGGCCAGGCAGAGTCAGCCAAGAGGGAAAATGGATGCACCCACGTCCTCAAGGCGTAGGTTACTGCTTATACCGATGGGACCGAGCTAGGGTTTCCAGCTGGCAGGTCGCATTGGCTCGGCAATTTCATCAAATGACGCCTGCTCAGATAGCCTGTACCTACCAGATGGGCTAGTGGCCGCCTTGCACTCTGTACCTGGCCAACAGGCCAATGCGGAAATAGGTAGGATTGGGAGCTACCAGGTTCCGCAACAGTGGCTTCTCGATCACTAACTAGGTACTGAGGTTTGTATCTACCTACCTAGGTACCTAGGTAGTTAGGTAGGCAGGTTGGACTGATGCATCTCGGTCTTTGTCTGCGGACTGCGACAACGATTAGCCTTTGGAGAGAACAGCTCTCGTTCTCGGCCAGGACTGTCGGCGGGGTTATCAATAGTACTGTGCAGACACGCGGGAAGGGCTTCAGTACATCCAAAGCCAGGCCATCAACTAGCATTCAGCCTGGCCATGGAGCTTTAACCTGGCCGGCACGCTAATAAAATCTTCAGCAGAGACGCGTCGACCTTCCGGATCTATTGACCCAGGAACGGCGCTAAACTTGGTCAACCGTCCCCGAGCTTCGTCAGGTCAGATATCACGGCGAGGGCCAGACCCTGATAGTACACGATGCATATGTGGAGAGACATCGTCTCGACCGTGAAAGTGCAAGAATCCCTATTATCCTCAGTGTATAATAAAGTGCTATCTCGCGAGGAGCCGGGTACCTATGCATCAGCCTGCGAATCCCTCTGGCATTCTCTAGAGGATTAGACCTCGCGTTACAATTCAGAGGCGTTGCGTGAAAGTTAGAACCGCACGTCATTTGAGGTACTGTTCGGTGGCTCAGTCTACACGGTAGCAACAACTATCACAGCCCAAGCAGCCACCAACGACGTGCCAGTAACCGGAAGACCTTTCTCTCGGGTCAAGTAAAGCTCGACATCCAGGCGGACGGTAAAACAGCAGCTCTCGACACAGACGCATCGCCTGACAAGGGACGCGTCTTGCATGGTCCATGCTAATCGCCATTCCTCACTCCAGGTCTAGTTTCAAATTGTATAACATGGCTGAACCTAGCCTGAATAGAAGCATGCGAGTTGGGACGCTTGCACCCACTCGCAACTCAGGTCAATATTATCAATCTAAGGAGCATCCAACCGTCCCTTGACTCATCAAGCCGTCAAGTGTCTGTCGGGCAGAACAGGTCCCAACCCTCGGGAGCCAGCACGCAATGTCCAGCTCAGGACGCTCGACTAGCCAGCACATCCCGCAGTTGCGTCTGGTATGGAACACACTTCAATTCTCACAGAAAAAGTCAAATTCGGCATTTGAGCTCGTCAAAGTCAGGAAGGCTGTCTGCGTGGCCGTGTTGATGGCGTCCTTGCATTGGTCTGTTTGAGCATATACAGTCAGCACTCTCATACTCAATCTCACACCAGGTCACAGTCGTCACAACCACCGCCAGAGACAAAGAAACTCACTATTCTGCTGGTCACAATCCGACACCTCGAACCCGGCGCCGCCCCCCGAGTTGGCCATCTGCGCGCACTTGTTCTTCTGGTTGTCGCAGCTCCGCTGGGCCGCCGAGTTGAAGTCGGTGAAGGTGTCGCCGTCCACCTCGAACGGCCTCTCCGAGTTGCCGCTGTTGGTCACCGCGTCCGCCTTGATCCCGCCCAGCGCCCCCGTGAATGCCTGCAGGTTCTGGCCCGTCGCGCCCTGCTGCCGCGGGAACAGCACCGAGCCCCCGCTCAGCATCTCGCCCACGCCCAGGTCCGGCCCCGCCGAGGCCCGCGCCCCGCCGCCCAGGGCCGCGGCCAGCAGGAGGGCTGTTGATGTTGGGAGCTGCATCGTAGCTTGTAGGTGTGTGCGCGCGCGCGTGTGTGTTTGCGTGGTGCGGGCCTGTGGGTGCCCGCGGTTGAGGTTTGGGTTTGTTGATGAGCTTTGTCTGATGGATCAGGCCACGGCCGGCATCCAAGACATGCGAGCCCCTCGGTCCGTCTTTCGTGGTCTCGGATCGTGGTTTCGACGTGCCACTCGGTCCTTCAAGAGCCGAGGTGTGCGCGTGCGTCTCGTTCTCGTGCGTCTCCTTGCTCAATGGACTCGTTCAGTCGGTCAGCACTCCAATTAGGCACTAACAAAAAGATATACTAAACGTCGACGAGAAAGCCCAGCTCGACAGTGTACAAAAAGATCAGATTACAAGATTGCGCAAAAGCGAAAGCAGGTGATGGTTGAAGTCCTGGTCCGAGGCCATCTCGGGCCTGCACATGAAACGCCAGCCTATCCTAGGTCGCGCAGCCAAACCTGAAACACCATCTGAGACGAACGCACTTGTGGCGATGAGCGATGGGCGAACTTGCACTTTACCCCGCCTAGAAACCGCCCAAGTGCACTATTCCTGAAATTTCGTGGGGTATGCTTGAAATCAAGACGGACAAAGATGACAATGCAAGCCACAGCGTATGATCTCCTGAAGCGTCGTAGCCTTCCGTTCCTGCGCGGCAGTTTATATGGGTGACTGGCACTACGATCGTTCAACATCCCCTTCCACAGGAACGACCGGCCATACAGCGCTGCCTGCCTTGGAATATAGCAAGTACTGCGCAGTGACCTCTCAATTATTGTCGGGGGTTTCTCATGGCAGGGCTCTAGATGAAGCTTTCAGGTTGTCTAGCCTTAAATGCTATGGGACGAACTCTTGGTTGTCCGTCCCCCCCCCTCCCCTCCCTCTGATATCGAGTACTGGAGCAGCAAAGCAAACATGACTGTCACAAGTGGTCACACCATAGGAATAGATGTCATCAAAATCAAAAGGGTATCTATCTGTATTAATCTTCCCTCGAATCAAGTCTCCGCACAATTGCTTAGTCCAAAACAATGAGGCGTCCCCACAGAATATACTGACAGGCTTCGATTGCCTTCAAGTCATGTTCATTAAAAAAAATCATTGCTAGTCTATGTCCAGAGATTACTCTCTCCCTTTGGACCTTTTCTTGATCTGCGAATGAACGCTATGCTTGACGCCGAATAGACGAATGAAGAACGCCGGTCCTGATCGAGTCAGGCAAACCAAAATGCATCAAAGGTTGCGTAGCTACCACGGAGCCCGTTTCATCGTAAACAACTTCTACCCTAGAAGCGATCCATGCTAGAAGTTGGAGGAAGCGTTGACATTGCTTGGGGCATGGTAGCTCTCCAGCGTGCTTTGGAATGGGGACCGGGCACTGCCAGTGACGGTCGATCCCGCATTCAGGCCGCCCACCTCGCTCTTGCCCTCAGCTCCGTTGTTGTAGCTCATCAGACCATCATTCTCCTCGCTGGCCTTCTTGCGGCCCCAGATCCTCCAAGCGAAGAGACCGGCAACGGCAAGGACGATGGCACCTCCGACGCCAACGACGACACCAATGATGGTTTTCCTCGTTGAGTCGGACATCCCGGAGCTACCGTTGTTGTTGGCTTCGCTCAGGCCGGGCGTCGGGGTCGAGACCGAAACGGATGTGGAGCTGCTAACCGACCCATCCGTGGCAGTGACGACGACGACGGTGGTAGATGTGATTGGTTCTGCGGTTGTGGTGGCTGAGCTGGATTCCCCGCTGGATGTAGTCTCGGAAGACGCTGTGGTCGCGGCGGTGCCGCCTGCGGTAGTCGACGGTGCTGGTGTGTCGTCGGAAGATGTAGTGGTCGGCGACGGAGCATTCTCGGATGTGGTAGGTGCTGAGTCCTGAGATGTCGAGGTAGACGTCGTCTCCCTGGAAGTGGTGCTCGTGGTCTCCTCAGCCGATGTGGTAGTGGTGGGAGTGGACTCTTCGCTGGTGGTTGTTGTGGCCGCACCGCCGCTACCGGTCACGGCGTCGGCGGCATTGTTGAGAGCGTCCCCCACGAGTCCTTGCCTACGGGCCAGCTCGACACCGTTTCGGTTGAGGATGGCAGCATCGATGATGAAGCCATGGGTGAGGGTGTTGGCAGACAGGGCTGCCACAAGCAGCTTGAGGATGTGCGTGGAATGCATTGTTGGTTTTATGGGCTGCTGTCGTCGGCTATCGGAAAGCTCGGTCGCCTCGAGTGCGGCTGCGACAGCAGAGGTTGGTCTGATTGACGATGACGAAACCGTCTATTGATGGTTGGCGAGATGCCAATCGACGTTTTATCGGCGGTCGAAGCACCTCAAAATGAACGAGGCGAGGGACCTAGTGAAAAGGGGGGGGTCGTCGGCCAAGTCAAACTCTGCGCTGTCGGCAGGTCCTAATTAATGGCGATGGCGAGATCGGTGTCGACTGGTGGTACCTGCGTAAAAGGTTGTTGGGATGGACAACCTCCGTTGTGATCGTTTGGATATAGCGAGTGATGATGAAGGGTATTGCTGAACGATGGACGAAATGAGAGAGCGAGAGAAGCGAGAGAAGCGAGAGACTATGGCCTGGGATGGGCTGTGTGGGTGTGATGGTTTTATTGAGATTGATGGCAGGTGGGTTGGAAGAAAGGCCCGGTGGAGCTGGCAGGGGCCAAGGGAGATGTCTCTTTCTCCCAGGCTGGCTGTTCTGGCTGTCAGGCCACCCCGATGCAGACAGCGCTGAACCTGGGCCGCCCGTTGGGGGGACCCTTTGGAATGGGCAAACGGCGCTAAGTAAAACGGGGGAGACCACCATCTCGGTACCTCCTCGACGCGTGCCCGCCTTGCCCAGTGTGGGATAGCCTCCTTTCCACGTAGCTCTGCTGATTACTTCTGCTGGCTTATTGTACGTAACTCTTGAGTCTCCTATTCTGTTGATCATCACCAAACCGCCGTCTGTACTGTGCAGAGCCAGAGCAGAGCAGAGCAGCACATGAATGAGGCATTATAACCACAACACAGTGCCGTCGCATAAACACCTGCCGTCCAGCCGTCCTGCCGTCCTGCCTCCATCTATCTACCTGTGCAGGGTTGGGAGGGCTAAATGGCCCATGGATCAGGCTGTACCCGTACCGTAGGCTTACTGTGCCAGACTCTGACTGGCTTGAAATGGTCTCCCGCCTCTGCCCCAAGGCACGCCGGTGTTTGCCACTAATACGTGAGACAGCAGGACCAACGGTCTAGACTTTGTCCCTCACGAGACACCATGTTGCAAATACAGTATTTGAATTTCACGACGGGTTTTGTGCTTCCCTCACCACTACTACTGTGTATTCAACAGCCCTTGGAATGGAGTGCTACCGAAGCGGTCCCACTGATTTGACGATTGCACTTTATCGGCGTACTGTACTGCACGTCAGTGTACTATAGTACGTGTGCTACCGGACGTCACGGCAGGACAGTCGCTGCCAGATCTGGATTGAGCCCCGTCCGGCCCACGCCCACCTCCGTTTTTCCTTTTCGTCTTGGCGTGGAAGGCTGGCCAGGACTGCAGGATGAGCAGGCCACCGGCCTCGTATTGAATTTTTGGCATGCCACCAGCAGCCCGGAGGCCACCCAACCAACCACTTCCTACTGTTGCCAAACAAACTCACATGCCGCCCTTTTCCTTTGTCGCGGAACAAGAGGGAAAATCTAAACGGTGTCATGTTCTCCGTACGCAGCCTGACCGCTTGGACTTTCGCCAGTCATTGGTGCTCATGCGATGATGCCTCCTATCCTACGCCTCTGCCGTGCCTGCTCCGTCCTCGCAAATGCGACGTTACTGCCACCGATCGATGACGGGTCTTCCAAGCAGGCCCGTGATTGTCGTCTGATTGGCGGCCGCGGTCCAAGTCAGGAGTCTGTCTGACATTTTTTGGGACAGACCACAACATGCCCACCCACACTATCCTGCCTCCAAGCACCGCTAGCCTTGACTGTCAGCATCCCACCTAGGCATGCTGTGGCCCAGGGGTTGGACAGTCCTTGGGAGACGCATGAAAAACGACCCCATCGTCACTGGGCAGTCAGTCTGCGCCAGCCATGGGTGATAATGGCACTCGTCAATGACGATCTTCGCCAATGCCTCTTTTTGACCCTCCTGCCGGCATGGGCCCGTTTCATCTGACTTTCACCCGTCACCTGCCACCAAGGAAACTTTCTTGCCTCGAGAAACAGCTAGTCGAAACTCGGGGTCCTTCGAGAAGCTCAGCTCCATGTCGCTACTGCATCCAATCTACACTACTGCGTGCCGACATGATCGACCATCCCGCGTCTGCTATTCATAGGAGGTTACATGCCCCCAGCAGCCCATGTGCATACTATGACACTCGCAGAACTGCTCAGAACCGGCTTGCAAACCGGCAAAGCCACAGGCACCCATGACAATGAATGCAGCTGCCAGCCTCGGTAGCTTGGACGGCTTGGACAGCCTGGACAAGGGAGCCCCAGCAGCCCTACGCAGCGTTCTGGTGCTAAGGGCACTGTGGTAATCCGCCGTCCTCGGGCGTCAACTCCTATCTGAGCTCCGGGGTGACGATCAAAAGGGTCTTGAGATCCCAGATTTGGTCCTGTTCTCGTCATACCGTCCATTCCCAACCCCGATCTACATCATCGCAGCCTCGCATTTCCCCTCGCCCCCGGCTACCCGCCCGCTGAACGCCGGGATCCCCCTTTCACGGCTCATTTGCACTGCCCGCCTGTCCCGAGGCTGTATCCACAGCGAGTCCAAGGGTCCAATTTGATGCGCCGCCCCGAGCTGACCAACACCAGCCCGTCAGGCCGCAGCCCCGTCAGGCCGTCCAACGCAACGCAGCGCAGCCGAAAAGATTTGCACGCCAGAGCGCCAAACACCGTGACACCCTCCGTGGGGTCTGAGGCTCCACGCACGCAGAGCGACCGAGCAAGCGCGCTCAGATGCTGCCGAGCCCCCAGGGCAATCACCCCGTTCCACGGCGCCGGTAGAGGCGAGCCGCGAGGCCCAGTGTTATGGACAATATCCGGCCCCTGCAGACACTAGTCCGGCGCTGGGGCAATACTATATTCTTCCATCTTGCCAGGCTCGGACGCTGACCCTCTCCGCAAGTCCATCATTTTCGTCATCAATTGGCCGAGAGAAGCTCATCGGGCTGCGAATCAGCCTCAAGACTCATCGTCGAAGGCCTCATCTGATTCGTCCTCCATGGGCTACTCTGCATGTACGTCCGAATCAATGCTCTGCAGGTGGCGATTATGTCATAGCAGGTAACGGAGCATACAGGGGTCACTGCAACAAATACTGCCCCATGCCCTGTCCTGCCAGCCTGGTTGCCTGGCAAGCCAGGACAATTGAATGTCACCCGACCCCGTTGATCTTCTTTCGCCCAGCCGCCAGCCGGCTTGACGGACGTCAAGACACGAAGCATCCTCGGCAACCCCACGTGATCCGAAACACGCTGTTTCCACAGGCTTGACCGTGGGACCGCGATGTTGTTATTTTTAGTATCTTGAATCATCCATCATATCCGCACTGCTTGTTGAATTTCTCCCCCTTTGAGAAGCCAACGTGGTAGCTCGGGTCATTAACCGCCGGATCCGCGCAATACAGTCGTGCTCAACGTTGCGTCCCGAGGAGTCATACGGCCACTCAACGACCAATCGTAGCATCTGGGCTAGGAAACGCCTGTAAGGGTCAGCAATATTCAGGTCCTGGGGGACGCGTTCGTTAGCGGGAGGCCTTCGCGGGCGGAGTGACTAGATCGAAGCTTATCGAGGACATTGTGTAGCGTGGAAGACCCCTGCTTCATGTCTGCGTTTCTCCCGATTCCATTGCATCCCAGTGGAATGAGTAGCACCATGGGCCTGGCACAACTACAGGGCTTTGCCTGCAATAAGGTTAAAAAGGTACTTCTGCCCTGTTGGCGATGGGGGCCCTGCTCTATCTTACTCTGTGTCAGTGAACAAGAAAATACAGTCATATCGGGTATAAATCAGCAAGGAAATAGGTTACTTCTAGTAGTCCTATAATAATAAAACAGTAATTAAGTTATCAGGAGAGAGGTACTGTTTTAAACTCAGAATAGTATCTTCTGATTAGTCAATAGAGTTACATTGCATGTATTCGCGCTAACAAAGTGCAAGGGAAAATCCTGTATAGACACTGCCATGATTTATATTATTTGATTATAAGAAAGGATTGGCCAACACACTCCGTTGCCCATGGAAACCACCAGCTCAACCATCTTATATCCACCAGGTCGTGTTCAGGATTAAGACCTGCCCAGGCTTCATGACGACCCTGCTCACACAAGATGTCGAGGACGACAGTTGTTATCATTTCGTATGACCATTTCCATTGCTTCTTGACGAATAATTGTGATGGGTGCACCGTCACAATATCTTTCTCCCTTGCAGATCAGTCTGCTCCCTCTCATCAATCACATGCAATGAGCTCTGCTTGGGTGTCCGTTCCGAGTACCTGACATCAGCACAGGAGGAGGTAAGGAGTAAGCGCAGGCTTGTCGCGGAAATGACATCTACCTGTCCCCAGCTCCTATGGGACAACCTCCTCTGGATTATCCTCCTATAAGACAACTTCCTAGGGGACTAGCTCCTTACAAGACCTCTGGACAGGAGGTGTTAGAATGAGTCTCGAACAACAGACCAGACATAGGCAAGCCATAGAGGCGCCAGGATCATGCCATGCGACATTTTTGTAGGTTTGGCAATGTAACTTAAAAATTGTGAGTGATATACCGAAGGAGTGTTTACACTGCTAAGTTCTTTGCCTTGCCGTCAGCATCACAACTGATAAACCGCCACCGCCCGGAGTGCCACACTATAGCATGGGGAGTTAGCCGTCTAAGAATCTAAGAATCAAATTCATAGGAATATAGCGAGAAGTAGGCCACAAGGTATCTATAGCCTATTTCAAAACCTGCAGCTTGTAAAGTCTTTGTTCTATAGGCTGGAGGTAGGACATGCTTGTCCTTAAAGGGGTTAGAGATTGTATATAGAAGCTGCTTACTTGGCACGGCCCTGTTCATAATGGTATTGGCCAGTCCCTTGAGCGGCGGGAAGACTCCATGCCACATGCCCCCTTCGAAGTCAACTGTCTCCATGTTCAGGAAGAAAACTGGGAGGGTGTTGAACATGAAGCCTAGGTTAACTTGTTTCTTGCCTAACAGAGTGTCAGAATCATAGATTAGCAGCAACCAGAAATAATCACACTCACCGGCGGCCTCAGCGATGCCTAGGATATCAATGGGCTTATCTGCGGTGCTATACTTGGCGAGGGCCACAATCTCGCCCGGCTCGGCCTTGAGATGGTCATGCAGCGCGGTTTTGAACGATTCCATGATCTCGATCAACTCTTCGCCAGAAAAGTCGGCTCCTTTCTGAATGAGATAGGACTTCATCTGCTCCATTCCACCGTAGAACTCTTCGTGTTGATGGATGGCGCCGGCCATCAAACCCGTCTCCCCAGCAGCCTTGTTCACGTTCGGGAAGAACTCTGTCTCTTCGTAGTGGTGGTGCGCCGACACGCAGTCAATCCAAGCCAGGCAATAACCGGCAAAGTCGACTCTGTCAACAGGCTGCTGCACACGAGTGGCCTGCTGGTAGATGCTGTTGAAGCCGCGAATAAACGCATTGTGGCTTAAAGCCATGTGTGATGCTTCGATGGTGAATGGGTTATCCTTTGGGGTAAATTGTTTAGCAACAATGAGCCGAAAAAAGGCGTCACCCACCGTAAACTTGCTCACCTTGCCAGTCTCAAATTTGGGCGTCGGGATCAATGACAGAGGCGCATCAATATACATGCGCGTGTCGCTAGCCATGCTGACAGCAATCAATTTGTTCTTGGGCCTGGAAAAATACAACTCTGCTTTTGCCCGGAATGTTGTACATAAGAAGAGGCACAAATGAGAATGGTCTCAATCAATCCTGGAAATCTTTGGTCAAGCGCTGGGATGGGGACCTTGGGCCGGTGTCCGAGGTCAAAATCGTTTGGTAACAAGTTCGGGGGAGAATTGTCATTAAGGCCTTTTGTTTTCTGACCGAATCCTTCGCTCAGAAGTGATGCGGGCCAATGAAAGTGCTGTTAAATCAACCAACAGTTTTACAACACAGTGCGATAGGAGCGACCTGCAACTAGCCATTGGTGCTGACACGAAAAGGGTCTCGGGACCTGTTGGTCTTTAGCCTAGCATCTGTTGCAACATTGGCAGCTCAAATGCAAAGTAGTGGGCTTCGAAACCAAGGCTTTCTTTAAGACACGGTTCCAGACATCCCAGAATAGTCATGCAGGTGGCGGGCACAGATTGTTGCCTTCCAAGGCTGTATGTTTTCCATCAACAGTTGTTTCCAGTAGCTTTTGGGCTTCCGTGCTTCGCCTATCCTCATCATTGCCTTCTCGCACGATTCCTGGGACACACGCTGGGGTTAAAAATACTCATGACCCTCGATTAGCTTGCTGTGTAAGCCTTTAACCTACTTCTCATAATTGAGCACCTCCATGAAGTTGTCCCACACGGCTTTAATTCTTACTACTCATGGCTGAGACCCAAACTCCTATTCCAAACCCGGTGCCGTAGGATGCATCCCGTGCTGTCCATCAAATACATGAAAGCATAGGTTCTTCGAGCCGTAAAGGGGTAGGCTTTTGGCTTGTACTCCTTGGCCTCTGCTCTGCGGGATTTGTCAGTGCCACAACCCTGCCCACAATCTCGAACGAAGTCGGCGGCGAGGGGGGCTACACGTACATATGGCTGGCCAATGCATACGTCTTCGCGTCCGCGGCTATACAGCCTCTATATGGTCAGCTATCCAACATGTTCGGCCGGCGACACCCGATGATCGTGTCAGTGGCACTGTTTGCCCTCGGCAGTGGTGTTGCTGGTGGGGCCAATACATCGGGCATGTTCATTGCTGGCCGCTTGGTCAAAGGCTTGAGCGCAGGTGGGATGGTAATGCTTATCAACCTGATCGTTGAGAGAGCGCAGCAGGTATCTCGGCAGCGTCCTCGGCGCGTGTGCTGTAGGAAGTCTAGTAGGGCCTGTCATCGGTGGCGCAATCGTCAGTCGCACGAGCTGGAGATGGGTCTTCTGGATTAATTTTGGCCCGTGTGCTATTATCTTGGTGATTATGGTCCCAGTTCTGCGCCTGCCCTGGGAGAGGTCACCGACTTGGATGCATTCGCTGACACGCATCGACTACCTGGGAAACACAATCTTCGTCGGATCTATAACTTCAATCATGATCAGCCTGATTCACTGCGGAGTTGTATATACATGGGGCTCAAGGCAAACAATACTACCACTGATGATCGGACTTCTGGGGTCAGCGGCGTTCTTCTTTCAACAAGCCCAATGCAAGGAGCCTACGATGCCGCTCCGCCTCTTTGCCCATCGTACCTCTGCGTCCGTGTACCTACAACACTTCGTCGTCTTGATCCTCCTTCAATGGTGTATTTCCATACTACCTCTTTTCAAATCTCAACTTGCCGACTCTGCACTCGATTCGGGGGTCAATATCCTACCCATCAACGCCTTCATGATCCCGACCGGCGCAGTCGCCGGCGCGCTTCTCGCCAAGCTCGGCCGCTAGAAGCCCCTACATTAGGCCGGATTCCGCGTGCTCGCCATCTCGTGCGGTCTGTTCTCTATGATGTCTCTGTCTACAAGTACCGTTGCGTGGGCCTGGTTCGAAATCCTCGCGGGCATTAGCATAGGTCTTCTTCTCACGACCCAGTTGCTCGCAATCTAGGTAGTACTGCCTGAGGCCGACACTGCTATCTCAACCAGCATCTACTCCTTCATACGTTCTTTCGGATTTGTGTGGGGCACTGCAATCCCTTCCATTGTCTTCAACAGACGCATTGAAGCCGGTCTTGGATCTATGGACGATCCTAGCGTGCGGTCAACACTCTCGGACGGTGGCGCCTACAGCTACGCACTTAACGTTAGAGGACTAACGGGCCAGACACTGCGGCAGACGCTTCACGTACAAGGAGGCGCTGCGTATTGTTTGGGTTGTGGGTCTCGCATTCGCTTTGCTGGGGTTTCTGTTGGTCTTTGTGGAGAAGCATGTTGGCATGAGGGTGACACTTGACACGGAATTTGGGCTCGAGGAGGCCCCTAGGTCAACCAATGCTGGTGCCGATGAGCTTTGAAATGAGGCTTGAGGGGATGATCGATTTTGATTGCACAAGTCTTACGTGAGTGCATCCCACCCTCCGTGCTCGGCTTCTTCACGTTGAGACCCGAAAAGGTTTGAGACTTCCAGCTTATGCCAGGACCATGGAAAGACCGGTTTTCAGAATTCCCATTCCCGTTTTCTCCATTTTTTCTCGCATTTGTGCTCAGGCTTGCTGTGCTGTGGTCAATGGAGTTGGGCACAGCTCTGCTCACGACGGGAGCATCATTCCTACTAGCCTAGGCGGGCATCCCGAAGCCAAGCTGTATGCATTGGCTGAACAGGTAGCCAGCATGATTGTTGAGGTCTAAAACATAGGTTTGGGAAAAGGGACAAAAAACTTGCTTGCGGCGATGCTAGAATCTCGGAGGCCGTTTGGAAAACGTGACTGTTGTTTTGTCTTAGGTACCGCGCAGAGTGTGTGCATGGCTATGAATAATGGCAGATGACTTGGTATTCCTCTAGCCTGTGGTATATCCGTACAAAAAGGGCACTGATGTCCCTAAATGTGCGATCTTATGGTCTTCTGCTGGAGCTTTGTATGGGCTAGTCCTCTTAGTAGGAAGAAACTCCAATAGTCATTGCATGAAAGTGCCATGCGTGACGAAAACATAAGTCTCTGTACAATTTACCGAGTAGAGGCTTAGAGCTCTATAAGCTGGTTTCTTGGGAACACTGTGCTATTGGACAGCCTACCAAAGGACAATCTCTACTTGCAAAACTTCCTACAGGGCAACTTTACTTACTTGTAACAATGTTCCTTGGATGACCTCCGGCGCGTCAACCTCCGGCAGAACGTCTTGACTTGAGGACTCCACAATGACATTTTTGCGAGTTTGTCTCGTTCAAATAGTACCGTTTCCCTTTCGTAATGTGTGTGAAGTTGCTAGGTCTATCGCAAGGACGAGTCAGCGGATTGGACTTTGTGGGATGCCATCATTTGTTGAAAAAAGTTCTAAGAAACTTGTGCTCGTGCAGTGTGAATCCTCTTCGGTCCCCATACTGAGCACTCGACTGCCCCCCCCCCTCAGTATATTCAGCGCGATGCCGCGAACTCGCATAGCCTTGGTCGGGTCGTCAGAGGTGCTGCAACTTCCTCGCTGGCGTCAATCCATGGCACCCTATCTAGTGTAGGTTGTGGGCCATTTACTGTTGAAGTGGCTTGCCAAGCCGGGAGGGAAATCAAGCATCTGCTATCCGCACCCAAGAGCCGGTGGCTTTTGTGGGGCAGAAGAGCCCTGGTCGCTAACGTCGATGGCCAGGGGGAATAGCCGCAGAGTGTACGAGTGTTCAGACTATTTGCAGTCTAGTCCAAGCTCACAAGGAATCATGCCACAATACTAATGGATGTCGATTCGGAGGAGCGCGTTCTCGGTGATTGTTGGAGCGAGGGGGAAACAGTACTTTCTCCAACATCTTCGCCTTTGTACGGAGTACAGTAGACTCCACGCGATTTCCCCCAACTTCCCCCGGACTACCAGGATGGGTACCCCTCCACCCACGATCCTGGGCACGAATCGGGTCGACACCATGGCCCAAACGGTGCCGACTACGCGTCCTCATTTCGGAGCATAGTTGACAATCCTCTTGTGATGAAGCAGAGAGCAGGGCCGGGCATCGGTTCCCTAGTCATTTAGACCGAAGCCGTTGGAGTCGCCCCTCCCGCACCGGCACGACGCGCGGGCTCATGTGACCTTATCCATGACCATCATACAAGGGCCACTCGGCATACTCGAAGCTAATTGAAGCGCATGTCTTCATTGTCTGCCAGGGTCAAAGATAACGTTACTTTTGCGGTGGGGGCAGACATGGGGATACCTGCACTGAATATAGGCCTGAGTGAGGCACGCGATGTATGCGAGGGATTTGCACTTGGTGATAAAAGAAGATGAAGGCCCTCTTTTGTTATTTACGAGCAACAACGGCTTTCTCGTTTGTCCCGGATCACCATGGTTCCGTCAATTCTGTCACTTCCTCTCCTTGCCGGAGCTGTTTCGGCCGTGACGCTCTCCGTTGCTACCTCCGGCGGCAACGCGACTTCGGGCTATCAATATGGTCTCATGTTTGAAGATATTAATCACAGTGGGGATGGAGGAATCTACTCGGAATTAATTATGAACAGAGCGTTCCAGGGATCAGAACTTCACCCAACGACCCTCAGTCCATGGACGGCAGTTGGCTTTGCTGAGCTTGCCCTGGACAACAGCTCCAGCCCTCTCTCTTCCGCGCTCCCAACTTCGGTCCAAGTCACAGCCTCGACAGATGGAAAAGTCGGATTGAAGAACCCAGGATGGTGGGGAAGTGAGTCGCCCTGTTCCCGTGATGTCTTGCTTCACGGACTTGGCTGTGGCCGCTGAGGCATATGTAATCGTTTTCTAACACGTCACCATCTAGTCGACGTAAAAGCCGCAAACATTTACTCGGGAAGTTTCTATGCCCTTGGATCTTACAGCGGAAATTTCACCGCGAGTCTTGTTTCGGACATCACAAACGAGACGCTGGCCGCTGCGACTATTGCGTCTTCTTCCGTGGCGAACAGCTGGACCGAACACAAGTTTGAGCTCCAGCCCTCGGCAGATGCATCCAACAGCAACAACAGTTTTCTGCTGACCTATGAAGCCGCATCTGGCGATGTACTCAACTTCAACTTGATCAGCCTCTTCCCTCCCACTTACAAGGACACTCCCAATGGCAACCGTGAAGACCTCATGGAAGCGCTGGCGGGACTGAACGCGAAGTATTTTCGAATCCCTGGCGGCAACAATCTAGAAGGAGAGTCAGCGGGCCTGCAGTGGAACTGGACAAAGACCATCGGAAATCTTACCGAGCGCCCAGGGAGATTCGGAGATTGGTCATACTGGAACACCGACGGCCTTGGACTGGTCGAGTACATGCTTTGGTGTCAAGATCTGGGTCTCGAGCCTGTGCTCGCGCTCTTCGCAGGTTATTGGCTGGATGAGACTGCCGCCTCGGAATCCGAGCTGCAAGAATACGTGAATAGCGCACTCGACGAGCTCGAGTTCCTCATGGGCGACTCATCGACAACCTGGGGCGCGCGGCGCATCGCGCTTGGCTACCCCGATCCTTTCCCCATCAAGTACGTCGAGGTCGGAAACGAAGACGGTCTGTCTACAGTGGGATCCGAGTCATATATGGCATATCGTTTCGCCGGCTTCTATGATGCTATCACCACCGCGTATCCGGATATCCTGGTCTTCACCTCTTACACGGGCTACGTATATGAGAACTCAGGCCAGGACTACCACCAGTACACCCGGCCAGACAGAATAGCTCAACAGTTCGACTACTTTGATAATTTTGCGAGCGGGCATCCGATCATGGTTGGAGAATTCGCCGTGGTGCAGAACAATACAGGGGTTGCAAGCGATGGTACAAACTGGTCATTGCCCAAAAAGTAAGCCGGTGTATTCCGTCCCAGGACACAGAAGTACTAGCGTAAACTCACTTACATGCGATAAACAGCACATGGGCCTACTGGATCGGCTCCGTGGCCGAGGCAATCTTCTTATTAGGCACAGAACGCAACGCAGACCGCGTCTGGGGAGTATCGTACGCGCCACTGCTACAAAACCTCAACAGCTACGAATGGTCGCCAGATCTGATCTCTTTCACCGCCGACCCGGCCCAGACGGTCCTCGGCACCTCGTACGAGGTGCTCAAGCTCTTCGGGGCAAACACCTTCACCTCGACCCTGCCTGCTGAGGAGACGTCCGGATCGGCGTTCGGCCCGGCGTACTGGGTCGCTGGAGTTGATAATACCACTGGCACCTACTACCTCAAGGCTGCCGTGTACAACAGCACCGAGAACGTAGAGTTCGACGTCTCCTACGAAGGCCTCGACGGCGGCTCAGCGACTCTGACTGTGCTGACAGCACCGGATGGATATTCGCATAATGATATTGGCAGTGAGGTCGTCTCGACTACGACTTCGACCTTGTCGGCCGTTGATGGCGTATTTAGCTTTAGCTTGCCCGAGCTGAGTGTTGCTGTTCTGGCCGTGAAGGCCTAGACCAGTTGACTCATGTGTACACTTAAACATCACAGTTTTCGTTCATTTGTGCGTTTGCAGAGTTGAAAGGCAACGTGAAATGGGTGACTCGAATCGACTGAACGCATCCAGCTCCTGTGTGAAGTTCACTTCTTCATTTTCTCACCATGCCATGGCCCCTGGAGCTGGCATTAATTAACAACATGTGTTCCAAAATGAATTCGAAGCCGAGAAGTGGATTAGTTCTTAATTATACCCGAAGGTACATGCGGTCCAATACAGTGTTAACCGCCCAAAGACCTCTAGTGCTAATGCCTTTTTTTGTGAAGAAAGTGAAACACAACATCTGAAGCCGACAACAGTCTGTCTTCCAAATCCTCTGCAGCATCGACTGTCTCTGCATCATAAGGCTGCCATCCGTACAAGACCTCAATTGACCACAAACTAAGATAATATGTTTACATTGCAAAGCCGATGCCGTCTATCGGATTATGGTCTTCCAACAAACCAGATTTTGTACTGCACACACGGTGCCTAAACCTCGAGTGCTCTCTGCAACCGACCAGCTGGCTCTCTGAATCAAGGAACACCGATGCGAGCCCAGAAATTTCTCTAAACAGGCTTTTCGTATGCGCTGGTCAACGCGTAGTACCGTGCCGCCGCCTTGGCTGCCTTCGAGTACGACATGGACCCCTGGTCATCACAGTCGGCAAGCTCTCGGGTTTCCTGCTCCCACTCCTGCCACAGCTGTTTCAATCCTCTGTTTTGTTCTGCAAACTTTTCCTCGGGCGGCTCAAAATCATCGATGTTGACGTCCGCTATGGTCTCGAGTTAGAATCAAGTCATTAAAGGGGGGGGGAGAAGAAGAAAAGGAAGGGGGTGCTTGCGCAAAGCCGGACTTGCCCAGACTCTTGGCCTCGATTATGGGAAATTTTGGGTTCTTCTTCGGGTCCCTCTTGTTGATCTTGGGGTCGATCGAAAATAGTGTGGATGATGACGGCGAGGTCATCGCCGCCGCCCCATTGTTGTCTTGTTGCATGCAAGAATGTTTGACTAGCTCTTTGGCCTTCTCCGACATAGTTGTAAGTGCCTCGATGCAGAGCCTGGTCTGCTGCATCTTCGACTCCGCGCTCGAGCCGGTTTCCATGTCATCTATGTAGGTCTTGAGCTCATCACAGACCTGCTCGAATGTTTGCCTGGTGACTTCGTTCTCGGTCATAGGGATGCTGTCCATCGCGCCTTGTTGTGTGGAAGTTGCTCTTAGGGTGTCCTTTAATTCCTTCCTACCTGCCGCCACCTTATCCTTGTAGATCTTTGGCTGAGTGTGAATGGCAGACATCATATCTGCATCATCAAGAGACCCTTGAGCTGTTCTTCAGAATGTCCTGAATCAAGTCCGTCTTAATCATGCCAGTCCTGCCATTTCGTCTGGCGTAAGCATAAAAATTGGCAAAAGACGAAGAAGGCTTCAGGGCAATGAGCTCGGTGAGTGGGAATGGGGGCTCTTCAGTGATAAACCCATCCCAGATCTTACAAGTCGCTGGCTTGGACTGTTTCTTGTCCAAAGTGTGGGCGTTACCAGTCATGGTTTTTGCTGATGTCGTCGTCCTTGTCTGGCGCTTGCTAATGGTCTGTTTACTCTTGTTGAGATCTGCGTCCGCAAGGTCGCCCTCTTCAGCGGCCTTCTCGGCTTGGAATTTCTTGATGGCGGCCTCTTCGAGTCTTGTGTTCTTCTCTTCCAGTTTTCGGACCTCCCTCTCCATGTACTCTTTCAACGTCTCCTTCGAATTGACCTCCAACTTGGCAGCATCGGCTTTCTCAGGTGTTTGCGACTGGGAAAGCCCGGTGGGCGGGGTCCTGCTCGCGGCCGAAATACCAGAGGTGGTGGCGTTGTTGCCCCGTTGTGACTTGATCTTTCGAGAGGCCATGCTGGCCGGTGCGATGTGATTTCGAAAGGTGGTGCAATGCGTATCGACCAGGATCAAGTCTGTAGGTGCTTGAAGTGAGCTTGAGGTGATGGACGTTTGAGGCAAATTGGACTGGGGTGTAACCACATGTGCACTCCCTTCGCAGGCAATATTTTTGAACCTCAAAGTTATCTAGGCAGGCCTCCAATTAAAGAAACAAGGAAGCTCGCCTTTTTTCACTAAACGTGCGACTGAGATGCCATGAAAATATATCATGGAGAATCACTGCAAAGACAGCAAACAGAAAACACATTTCGGCACTCAACCTCCTACCTTTTACTCTCCTATTTCTTAACCTCCAACCTATTACTTTTCCTCCCTCTGACTTACTTACTCCGTAACCTACTACTTTTGATTCCCTTCAAGTTCTTCTTAACCTCCTGTCTCAACTTCTATCTCCAGACCTACCCCCTCTGCCTACAGACTCTCCACGCGCAGGTTTGATAATCATGCATGGGAGGCGAGTACATGATGGTGCTTATGCTTTGCTGTTCAGCTTATTGCATTTAATCGTCCAATAATGAGCAGAGACATAGAAATAGATCAAGTATACAAGTACACAAATGAAACCCTCCCGCAACCAGCAAGCTCCAATGGTCTTAGAACATAGTAGACCGCAGCCAACTAGATTTGTTTTGGAAGTGAACCATGACTATACACCTAGCGAGGTGCTTCTGGTAATTTGACATCAGAGCAATGACTGGCCATCACTATCACAACCTTGGAGGTAATTGGAAGGGAACTTTGCAGCCATGATCATTCTCGGAATACCGCAGGTGCGGTCTATGATTGTCCGGAATACAGCAAGAAGGCCGCGGTGACTCCCCCGAGAGGAGCTCCCAGTCCATGGCTAAAGGAGAAAGAAAAAGAGGCAAAACAATGGCTCATCAGTAAGCCCCTGGTCTCAACTCCCACGCAGGCTGCTCAACAAGCGATGGCGTGACTCGGCCCGTCAGAGCGGGCGTCGAGCTGTGTGTCCAATTGAGCCCCGGCACTTTCGCGCCATCACTTCCAAGCGCCCACAGCGCTAAGCCAAGCCAGTTCTCCCCTTGATAGTCCAGAACACCTTCGGGTACGGGGAACGCGGACTGGGGCCCTATATTGCTCGTGTAACGACCGAGCTGGTACCCGTTCACGTAAATGAACGCCCGGTATGGCGCAGCAGCCGCTGCAGACGAGTCATTGGCAAACACCAAGGACAGCGGGACATCCCATTGGTCGGAAGGAATTGAGAGAGTGAAGTTGGTTGTGTAGTAACCGAGACCCGCAGATGCGATGCCTTCATATGGTGACATCCCTGTTATGAAGTCCTCCAGTGGCGGGGCAGCCTGGTGGTACCCTTGACGCTCGATGAAAAGACCGCCCTCGTTGAGGGGACCACGAACGCGGTCGGCATAATCCTCGCCACCGAGGTTCCCCGTGACTTTCCAAGTAATTTGAGATGCAAAGTTGTAGTCCAGAATGCCTCTGGGGTTCTTCTCTGTGTCTCCACCAACATTGTAATTCTCATCCAAACCCATGTGGTCGATCAAGACAGTGAGCAGATATGAGCTACCCGCTACCAGGTTGGGGAGGGTGAAAGTTGAGTTGTGAGTTTCATCAACGGAATTCCCTGCCCAGGAACCAATGAAGGTGTTGTTGAGCCAGACCGACGCACCGAAAGCTTCTCCCCCTTGCGTGCGAAGCTCGATCATGGACTCATTCCCAGAGGCGGTAAAGTGGCCCCTGAAAATCAAAGCGCCTGTGTTGAACCCATAGTCGGATCCATATAGAGAAACGGGAGTCAGAAGAGGAGAGCCAACAGGATTGGTGGTGTTGATGTGGTCTGCGTTTGGCCAGGCAGAGTCGTCGTAGTCGGACTGGATCTCGGGTAGTGAGTCGATGTAGTACCATGAGGCACTGGAAAGGTCAGGAACTTCAAAATTGGGAGGCGAGTAGTCTTGGCTGGCGGTCCAGGAGCCTAAAGAGTCAATGGTATGCTCCAGAGTGGCTTGGTTGACCTGTAGGGAGGTGACACCTGAAGGCACTCCAATGATCTCGATGCTTGTCGTCTTGTTGAAATCTGCAGAAAGGATCAGGTTGCCACCTTCAACAAGGGCTGACCGCACCAGGTATGGTCCGTTGACAATCACAGCGCCATCTGCCACGTCGGCGACCCAAAAGTTGTAGGCGCTGTTGCGGTCTTCATCCATAGTTAGCATGGCACTTTTCAATGGAACGTGCGTACATACCGAGTATGTAGACAAACAGGTCGCCAAACTGTACAATCTTCCTTTCAGCAGAGGTTTGCCATTGAGCCACCGAAGAGCCGTTTGCGTGTTGGATAGTCACACCATCCCCTTCGAGCACGGTTCCGTCAGTTACACCCAGGATGGCCAACTCATGGAGTTCATTTGGACCGCCGTATACAACGAGCACCGTCTTATTATCGAATACTTGCCAAGTGAAGATTTCAGCTGTGGAGTATAGTAGTTTCGAGTTCCCAACAGGGTAATCCGTGACGTGGACCTTGGAGTCCCGACCCTTGAGGCTGAGAAAGCCTCCGAGCTGGGGGACAGAGATAGTACCCAAAGAAGTCGGTAAGGAAAGCGTGTAGTTAGACGACTCCTGAGAAGTGTAGTCCAAGTGCCTCACGACGAAAAATGACCCGATAGACCCGAGAACTGGGGTGGTTAGAATGCCAGAATTCGTGTTGTAGACTCCAGTTGACGACGAATTCGCCGCGGAAGCCAGGAGATAGCCTGGGGAGACCTTGAGAAAGTTTGCCTGGAGTTTGAGCTCCGAGTACTTCTCTCTGTCTACCGCGCGGTCTTCGCGGATGACGGAGCCGTAGTCGTAGCTTGTCTGTTGGGTCTCTGGTTAACAATTGTCCACATCGAATGTCCCGGAAAGACCGGTAGAAAATAAGGAGGTAGACCGTGACATTGCAGCCAGAGAGTTTGGCCGGCTGGCTAGGGGGACAAAAAAGATGTCAAGACAAGCGGTGATGAAAGCCACGTACGTAACCACCAGGGTGGCCGATGTTGCCCCAGTTCGTCCCTCCGAAAATCATGTACAGGCTGAAAATGGTGACGCCAGCCGCGTAATTGTTCTTGTAGAAGACACGCTCAAACTCCATGTTCACGAGAGCGGCGCATTTCTCGAAGCCAACACCGCCCGGGGGGTCGAAGCTGCCTCCCTGGAACTCTGGGATCGTGTACGGAGTACTGGGGCTCTGCTGAAGATGTGTCTGGCGGAAAGTGGTTGGAAGGGCTCCTGCCGGCCACGAGGAAGGATTGGCACAGTCAAATCCCAGCGGGTAGCTGTCATGACCATATAGATCAACCTCTCCAATGCCGGTGCCTGGAGCGTTGTGCCCGGCGGGTCTCGCGTCGTTGCTGATCAACGGCACCACGACACCGGCATTGTGGAGCTGGTCCTCGATGTACCTGGCGCGAGTCAACCCACAGCTCTTTCTGGCTAGAAGAAGTATCAAACCTACTGCATATAATATCCGTTCGGGAAGATAGTATTTGAACCCGGCTCCTTTTGAGTATACTCGTTTTCTACTTGGGTCAATATAACGGGACCACCGTTCGTGATCTGATACTTTGCAATGAGAGCACCGATCTCAGCCATGTAGTTGCCGGTCGCGGAGAGGTAGTCAGTGGCATTAGTCCTCAGTTTTCCCTCAATGCGTTGGAGCCATCCCGGGAAGCCACCTCCAGTAGCCTCTGCGTTGATATATGGGCCAGGGCGGGCAATAATGTACAGACCCGCATCCTGGGCAGCCTTGAACAGTGGCTCGAGGACCAGAGGGCCTTGGGCATTGAAGTCGCCGGCTTTGCCTTCGAGGGCGCCCCAGTGGATGTAAACGCTTATGGTGTTGAGTCCCAGAGCCTTGATCTTGGTCAAGACGTCGGGCCATAAGGATGGTACCGGCAGTCGGAAGGGGTGAAACTCGCCTGAGTAGATGAACTTCCGCTCGCCATTGATGAACAGGGAGTAGTTGTCGAATGTGACGATATCCTGAAGCAGGTCCCTAGGGTGGAACAGGTGACTGGGCCGTCCAAGCAGGGCGTAGGTGCCTTGGGCCGCCAGGGTGGCGAGGCTGAGGACGGAGGTGAGCCTCATTCTGACAGGTACAAGCAACACAGTTGTCAGTGGGCTTCACGTCGAAGAGACTGCCTATTCTCTCGATCTCGAGGGGGAATGAGGTTATATCTCCCCCAAGGCGATCCTCGCAAAGACAGGATAGGATGTAATGGTGAGACTGCGCAGGGGACCAGTCGGCTGCAGCTGCAGCTACCCATCTCGGTGGTCGCAACCATCTCGTCTCTGCCGGCGCTTCCTCGTATGTTGTTGCACCGAGTCGGGTCGGTTCTTCCCTGTCCCTGCTGCGCGAAAGAGCAATCATGGTGTCACTGACTGGTGGTTGATGGTGTGTTGGAGAAAGACTTGGAGAAGACGGAGAAAATACGACCTCGCCATCTCACCTCTGCCCTCCCTTACCCATGCCATTGATGCTGGTATGCGGGTATAGTGTATATTCATGGGCTCAGGAACTCAATTCGACACACGGGAACAAGGTCACCGTAGTGGGAAGGATCGACAAGCTTTCTCGGCGCAAACCACCAGATCCCCCAGCCTGCAGCCAGGAGTTCCCGCCGACCCATCCGAACTCCATGACAGGGCCACGATACGGGGGAGATGGCTTCATCACACTGTGGTAGTCGAGGTTGGTTCGGGCGATGAGGGGTAAACGGTTGTACCCCTGACCACGACCAGGTACGCAATCCTGCTGTCCCTGCACTGTAACCCTGTGCTGTCACTCCCAGAAGCTTGTTTGCTCTTGTCTTTCTTCCTCACACTCTGACCCACTCGTCCTCGTCCTCCTCGTCCTCGTTCCTCGTCTCCCCCTTAGGATGGCTCCATTTGTGCTCGCCTGGTAGACCGACTGGCACACCATGTCGCTTAACAATCTCGCCATCCTTGCATACAAAATTCACCTTCCTGAGGGCCTTCCTGTCGTACCTGGGGTCTGAGTCGAGCGCGATGATATCCGCTCTCGCCCCTTTCTCGACGACCCCAAATCTATACCCACAGGAGTCCTTCCCGCACGCCTCCCAGCCTCCTACAAAACACGCCTCGAGCACATCAACAACCGGGATGCCCGCGTCGATCAGGAGCTCCAGTTCCCTCACCCCTTCGCCGTGCGCGAAAGTCCCCGTGTCTCCGCCGGTCGCGAGCCTGACCCCCATGTCGTAGGCCCTCTTCACCCTCGCCTGCACCTTCAGATACTCCGCCCTGGGGAGCGCCAGGTTGAAGATGGCCAGCGTTGGGGTGAAGATTGTGCCACAACGCGCCATCTCTGCCCAGAGGTCATCTGTGCTTTCATTTATGTGCTCCACACTGGTCACTCCAGCCCGGACAGCCATCGCTGCTCCCTCCACTGTCCCCGCATGAGCCACGACCGGCAGGCCTGCCATCTTGGCCTCCTCCACAATAGCTATCATCTCTTCCTGGCTGAAGAGTGGCACCGCAGGGTTGATCTGCGCGTGCGTTGGGGGAAACCGGATCCCGGCCCCAGGGGCATCACCTATACCGGCCGGGTGAAGTGGGGGGAACCGCATAACCTTGCGCCTATAATCCGCGTAGAACTTGATGATATCCGCCCCGTCCCCAACGCGCCGCCTCACCGCGCGCCTTATGTCCCACGGCCCATCCGCGGCATCTGACGACCGCGGCAGCTGAACCCCGTTCTGCCGGTTCTCGCTGCGGATATCGTACCCTGACGACGACGCCAAGGCATGGGTGGCCACGAAGAGACGTGGGCCTGGGATGAGGCCGCGGTTGATGCAGTCGCGTAGGTTGGCGTCGAAGTTCTCCATCGCCTCGGTGCCTAGGTCGCGGTACGTCGTGTAGCCAGAGAGGAGCGCCTCGCGCACATGGCTCGTGGCTCTTACTATACGCTCAACGATGGACTCGTCGCGCATCTGCTCAGTTGAGGAGCGCTCGCTAGTTCGTAGCCGTCAGTACTACTACTTGTTCTGCATGTGGTAGTGCAACCTTCTGATACCTACCTGTAAGGGTGGAGGAAAATATGGGTGTGCGCATCGACGAAGCCTGGCATCACGACTTTGCCCCTGAGATCGATGTCGTCGTCCTGAATCTCATCGTCTGAGGCCCTCGTATATACGTCGGCGATGCCGCCAGACTGCGTGTCGATTCTGATCGAGACATTTTTAACGAACGCCTTCTTTCGTGGATCAAATAACGTTGAGGAATGTAGAGTTAGCATTCTGCAGATGAGTATCTCTGCTCATTGATGAAGATGTCCGAGCTGTGGGGACTGGACTGCGCGGCTTCGAATGAGACAACAAGCCCAAGTTTATGAAGGGTGGCTGGGGAATCTGCGATGGACGATTTGGGCAGTCTGATATGATACAAGCGTTCTCCTCCGGGTTGTGTTTCTCCCGGCTTGTATCCCTTGACGTGCTCATTCCCTACTGCCAACACTGCGTTGCACATCACGCACGGGGTGAATTCGACGACAGCTCGTCTGCTTGCATCGTACTGACGACGCGGCCTGGATCCCATCTGTTGTAATCAAGAATTCGGTACATGAGGCCACACTTGCCTGTGTTACGGGTGCATCTTTTTCCTCACTGGTCCAACACATCTGTGAAAACGCGGGGCAGCTTTCTGAATTGAGTGTAGCGGGATGACGTACGGGGTCTAATCATTCCTTATGGCCTGGAGATGGGCGACCGGTACTTTACATGATCAATCAAATTACAGCAAAGCCTGTAGACTGAGCCTAAAGTCTGATTCGTTCTCGAATTTGGTCTTCAGAAGGTCGTCGTGTACTTCACTACCAGCACTTCCAACCCAATGAGCCAGATGCTCGTTCTATGTACCTAAGCACTTAGGCGCGCATTCCATACATATGTTAAAGTGAAATACACAAAACTCCAATATCCATCATCGTAGCCACCAACATGAGCCTGAACAAAAGCGGATCCTACAGGCATACAGCTGCTTCAAATGCTCCTAGGCGGGGTTGACAGTCCATTGACGAACGCCATCAGATCTGTGCTCAAGGCGAACAAGCGGACACACCCGAGTCAGAAGAATGGTCTCCTCCCACACGATTCTCCTTCTTGCGTTCATCCTCCTCCTGCTTTCGCAGTCCTTTTTCGACGATCTCCAGCTTGTCGATCAAACGGGAAACCGGAGTGATGACCAGGTCCTCCAGGGAACTGTCGAGGACGCCCTTCATTTTCATACCTTGTGAGCCCAGGCACAAAAGCAGCTCGATGTCCTTCGGTAGCTCTTGTTCTGCCGGCGCGGCGATATCGACATGTTTGCTCTCAGTAATCTTGCGGCGCTTCGCAGGGGACTGCTCCTTGCCTTCGTTCTTGGCCGAGCCGGAGGCCAGCAGTCTGTTTTGTACACTCTGTGACGGATGCCATCCGGCGATTCTTTTGATGATTCTCTCCACTATTCCGAATTCCATCTCATAAGTGTCCTCACCCACAGGATCCCCGCTGGAGCAAAATTCACGAAGATCGGTAACCGATTCTCGCAGGCTCATAACACCGCAGGAGATAAGGAGTGCCGTCGAGCTGACGCTCAGGTTTGTACCTTCTGCACCGACCTCCCTGCTCCTCATCATTTGGTCATAGATGGAACCACAGGCGGAAGGTGGGCCGTTGCCAAAGAGGTTGATTTCTTTGATCAAAAATTCGCGCAGCCAGGAAGGAATCTGTGGTTCGTAATTTTCTGGGGGTGGTAGGCCTGGATAGAGCCCCACCATCGTGCCTTGGTCGGGCTCCTCGTTGGGCAGGTCGACTTTGAGTTGCCCAGAAGGCGCGACAGTGAGGATTCCTGGGTTGAGGATGTATTTTTCCTCTAACTCAACTGATAGTTGTTAGTGACCTGCTATAGAGCCCAACAAGGTTCTGAAGCCATCCAAAATGCAATGGATGGTGGATTGTAGGACAGGCTCGTGCTTACGAATCACCAGGCGGTTCTTCGCGACGATGTCGTCGTCCATGTCTGCCGAATTGTCGTCCTGTTTGCCCACTTCGGTCGCATCAGAAGAGGCGAAAGAAGGGCTCGGCGTGAGCAGACGAGCCATTTTCAGATACCTTCTTCGATTGCTGGAGATGATTAGCGTCATATCGTGATGGTTGTTTTCCGCCAAGCAACAATTTGAACGAACAAGAAATTGGGTTGAGCTTGCTCGACTGATGTAGTCTCGAAGTACTGTGAACTGTTCGCGGCGAAATTTCAAGGTAGTGAGTGGCGACAGCGAAATGTGGCTTGAAAAGTGTCGCACCTGCTGCCCCATCAAAGACAAAGGAAAGAGAAAGTTGGGCAGTGGTTGCTAGCCACCTGCAACAGGCTCTTTGAGCCGCGCCCAGAAACACGAATATTTCCGAGTTTGGAATGTATTTGTGAACAAGAAAGAACTCCTTGCTTTGGTCGAAGAGTAGACGTAGGACAAACCCAACCTCGACGGACAGCCTTGCTCGGGGGACAAGTTGAAGTTGACGGTGGGGGGAAGGAAGTGCGGATCGGGGAAGTTTTGCAAACTTTAAGCCCTGGAAGTCTGAAAAAGTCAATTGGGAGGAGCTTCTTTTGGCCAGTGTAGGCTTCATGTGTCAAAAAGTGAGTGGGTGTCTGCAGTCCCATATCCATATCCGGGGTAACAACACACCTACTTGAGTATGCAGCCTCGCTGGCAAGGCAGTACCGAGGTACGTCGTCCACTAAGTTTGCTCCAAAAGAAGGTCGCTCGCCCAAAAATAGATGAGCCTTTTGATTTAACAACTGCCAAAATACGTCGCTTGCTGAAGGGATATCTACGCGAGACTTTTCTAATCTTTTCATTCGACTTTGCAGCTCGTTGAAGCAAAACCACAAAGAAGTGGTGGAAAGAGACACTCATCAATCTCTTGTGGAGTAGTCTCCTTGGTAAAAGCCTTGAGGGGTAATTTTGAACATAAAGTGGCCCGTCACCAATAACATATCCTGATTTGAGGAACTAAAATTCATGATCCGAAATTGACCTTCAAATGAGTCTTCTCTTCCGAGGCAACTTGCCGTGCCGGTATGTTGATTGTCAGCATGGTGTTGCACGCATCATTTGGGGCTAGCTGGACACTTTGAAAAGTCAAATAACTTTTTTGATGAAATCAATATCAGACCTGATGCAATGTGATTTTGTGTGGTGACAAGCACAGCCGGGCTTGTTACAAGAGTGCGCTGCCCACGACATCACGAGGCCTTGCCTGGCCGAGGTTTCGAGATGCCATCTCATGAACATGTTTTTCGAAGTTGGACCACTGCGTAAATCTTGCAATCGTCTTTTGGCCATTCTATACAACCGAAATGTTCATTTCAATAAAACCCACAACATTTTTCACATGTGGACCAAACTACCGTAGAATGATGATGTAGCAGAAATCTGCCAAGACCCCGGGATGATTCCACGACTTTTCCAACGTTACCCGCCCAATAAGACCAGTTCTGCCGCTTCTCCGCTCTTGAAACACGTTATCTGAAATAAGGAAACATAAGGAAATAAATTATGTGTCGGGTATGAATCTAGTGTTTTAACAACCGACATCCTCGCCAAGCTGTGTATATCGAAGACAAACGCCAACCTCCAGGGCCAGCGTCTGCTCGCCACAACACAATTATGCATCTGGTCAAATTCGGGATCACTCAAACCTGGCTCTGTAACAGAAGCCCCGTCGCGTCTAAAAGCAATCTTACTGATGCAGGCGAGTGATAGCCTCAAGCTTCATCACCTTGTCCCGGGCAGGGCCAACGATCACCTCGTCTAGGTTCAGATACATATCTGCGTGGTCAAATTTGCCGCATTGCGGATAAAGTAGCCGAGTGAGATCATCTGGTAGCCCAAAGGACCAAACCTCATGATTGTGCTCGGTATTGCGCGGCCAGAACCCCATAAGGCGAAAGACGGACTGGCGGAGGTGCGATAGGTCAAGCCAGTAGTCACATCCCTCAGTCTTGAGGTTGAGTCGCGACTGGAATGCCTCGATGTAGCTGAGACACGCCCTCATCTCTTCGATGACGGGCCTCAGCAGCTCCGGCAGCTCGGTCCATGTAATGCAAAACGCCGCATCGGAGCGCGCTGCCGAGTCGCACGAACGCAGCAACCAACAAGCGAGCGAGTTGAATCTATGCCAACTGGCTGCGTCCCGCGAGCAGATGAGGCGGTCGTATATCCCTCCTGCGGACGTCGGATGGGGCCGCTCTGGGGCTCTCACCCCGGCGCAGTACGCCTCCTCCTCTTCTGAGCCATGCGCCACGCCCCGTATATCGAGGTGCGAGAGGATGAGCTCGATCACGGGAAGAGGTAGGCGCTCGTCTGCGTCGACGCTCCTGGCGAACGCCGCGTCCGCTCTGCGTCGCCATTGTTGAATGAACTGACGGGCGGCGAGTTGGGCGTGGCGAAAGGCGCGACTGACCTTGTTAGGCCTGGCCGCCGGGAGCTCATGAAAATGGAGGTCATCGGCTGGGAGTTCTCGGACTGGCAGGTACTGGTAGTCAAAACTCAGCTCAATGAGCTTCTCCGCGTGTCCCAGAGACAGTGGGAGACTCAGCGCTTCGTTGGATGAGTATGCTTCAAATAACAATTAGCAAAGTGTTCGCACGTTCACGGTGAGCGGCAGGGATGACTTACTCATGGTTTCCACAATCTTCAAGTTTCAAGACGAGCCCCACAGGTCAAGTACTGAATCGAAATGGAATGTTACAGAGTATGTAAGACTGTTGTTTCTTTGACCGTGATGAGACACGGTGGTGCATCGGCTGTGTAAAGGACAGAGGTCTGAATTATTCTAGACTTTTAAGCATCTCACTGGGGACGAGAGACACGCAAAACAATCGCATTGTGTGCTTTGTCCCGATGGTCTACAAAGAACGGTTGTTAGCGACAAGAGCAAGGTGGGCTGGACATTGTGCGCATGGCTGGTCCGGCCGTGTCCTTGTGACTTGAAAATTGGATAGGTGCAACGTGAAGCAGGACGGGGAGCCGGGGCGGGAGTTTAGACCGGCCTATAGGTCAACTGGTCGGGTAATGGGCAGATTTGGCCTGTTCGAACACATAGACATTCATTTGTGGATTGACTTTGTCTTAATTCCGAATACTGCGGTAAGCTAATACTAGAGCCAGCCTTGAGACTTTGCCGAAGCCTCCTTGAGAGATCGCAAAAGCCTGATTGTGGCCGAGAAAATAAAACCATGCGGCCAAAAGGACCGCTGGTATCATGCACGCCCATTTCTTCCCAAGAAAACATCGAGAGGGTCGGTTCGGAAACGCGAACAACCTTTTTTCTTCTTTTTGGCTTGAAAGCTGGTGTGAAAAACAGACGAAGCCGTCCTTGAAGTCGGCGCATTCAACAGTCGACGACTCAGGAACACCACCAGCTGCCTGGGAGATTTGTCATCGTACAAAGCAAAGACTACCAAAGCCTGAAGATCAGCTCGTCTTCTCAGAATCATACAGTGGGATCGCCATTTTCAACAGGAACCAATAATGTCAGCAGCAGACAGGGAATAGACCCTTTCCCCATCCCAAGCATGTTCACATCGGCAACTCCTCTTCCGTTCAGACACTGCTGCTGTTAGACTCCACGTTTCAGTCCGGACAGACACAATGCTTACCTCTTCTTGGGTCGGCCCCGCTTCGCAGGAACAGCCTTGGGAGCCTGGGCCCGATCATCATCGCCGTTGGCAGCAGCCTTCTTCTTGCGGCCGCCCTTCTTGGCCACGGGCTCTGGTTCAGAACCCTCGGCAGCCTCTTCGGCGGGCTCGACCTTGGCCTTCGCGGCACGGTCTTTCTTCTTTGGCTGCTCAACGGCGGGCTCGTGATCAACTTCAGACTCGGGTTTAACCTTCTTGGCTCGGCCCTTCTTCTTGGGAGCCTCAGCCTCGACGGCGGCTTCCTCATCAGACTCCGGCTCAGCCTTGGCCTTCTTGGCTCGTCCTTTGGTCTTGGGAGCTTCGACGGGCGGGGCATCTTCGTCGTCGTCGCTGGCTGGCTTCTTCGCTTTGGTCTTGCGAGCCTTCTTGTTGGGGGGAGCCTCAATTTTCTCCTGATCTTCTTCCTCGTCCTCAACAGCCTTCTTGCGACCACGCTTCTTGGCGGACTTCTGGGCGGGAGTGCCACCACCGTTCTGGGGACATCTCAGCATACGATTGCATAAATTAATGGAAGTAGACACGCTTACTGGCTCCTCGCCATCCTCATCCTCTGCCTGGGCTTTCTTCTTGGTCACACGGGCACGAATTCCCGCCTGACCCAGGACATTGTACTCAGGGTCACCATTGAAGTCCTCGTCCGCAATCTTGCCCTCGATCATAGCGGTGCGGATCTTGGCTTGGACCTCAGGGTGATCACTGTAGCGACTTTTAGCCAGAAACAATCTCGAGTCTTGAGAAGCAATCACTCACTTAATCTCATCGTAGCCGTCAATCATGTCGAAGTCATACGAGTCGTCCCCCTTACGGATCTCATCGCGCAGATTTTCGAGCTGTTTGCCGGAGACGCAGCCCCTGAAAGCGGCGTAAGCGGACAGACCAGCACTGAGGGCCAGCCGCCAGTGGGCTTGATGAAGGGTTTTGCTTACCAGTGCTTCCACCTCCAAGAGCCGTGATCGCCGATCTCGAGCCAGCTACCGAAGCGCGGCTCGCCCTTCATGATCTTGACCCCTTCCTTCTTGTGAAGGGTGTCCTGGCAACCAGCACGATTGTTTGGGGAGATCTCTGGTGACTCATGTTAACAGTGTGTTCCGGTCAGACTTGCGAAGGCTGTTGTTGGACATGAGTGTAGGTAGTATCAATAGTCTGACGCGGGTCGTCACGCGCCAGCGAGGGAATGAGGCGGATGCAGGCAGCACGCCATGGTTCGCTTACCAATGCGATATGCAGGCATTTTGAAGATGTTGTCTCGAGGAATCAAGTTCGACAAAATGGAATGAAGAGTCAGAGATGAGCCCAGTTATCCTGCAGCGGCAGAAACGAGGTGGGTTGAAGAGTGAGGAGGGGGTTTGTGGCTTGATGCAACTTTTCAAAGGGCTGCACCAGGATATGACGTTGACCTCGCCGTCGGTCGCGTCAAACCAGGCCAGCCGCGGCGACAACGAGCAGGGACGGGAATGCCCACACAACGGCCGCTGATGGATGTTCAGAGGCAGGTGATGGGTTGACACCTCTGACAGTCAGTCGACATGAGTTTATGCTGCCATGGAATTGGAAATGCAGGAATGATAAAGGAAGTGGGAGGTTGGGGTCTTGATGAAGGTGGGTGGGTGGTAGTGGGCGCCTTCCCGTGTCCCGTCCTGTTTCGTTGCGTTGCGTCGCTTTGTGCGCTGTGCTGTGCTGTGCTGCGTCGCGTCAAGCTCCCCAGGCAGCGCCCCCCCCCTGTACTCGATGCCTAACGCTCTCCAGACAACCCCGACCGGTGAAACAGTGAAGACAATCACCGAGGCAGCTGCCGAGTCTCTTTCACCCAGATATGGGACGAATTGAATTGATACATTCCTCACCCGTATCGTATCCAAGCTTTATACCAATCACATCGAAAGAGAAACAGCAGAGCATCCGTCAATATCACGTTGTCTCCTTCGTCGCCGACAGTTTCTGGTTGAGACACATACACACTCAGGACCGGTTTTTTGATTGAGCACTCTTCACAGCGTCACCCATGATTTCCACGCCAATGAATGCCAGCTTGTGAGCAATTGTCATGCTACAAAACTACAAGAACGGACACCACCCGATATACATGGCCGACAGGTTCCTCGGGTTCGTTGCCTGCTTCACCAACTCCTCCACCTGGCCCTCCACGCCCAGCGGGATGCTCTCGTCGCCGATGAAGCCCCGAACCTTCCTCTTTATGCTCTCCACCACGCTCGTCGGGTTCAGCTTCACCACGTCGCTCTTGCGCTTCTTGTCCCGCTGCAGGTCCAGCGTGGGGTCGTAGATGAAGGCCTCGAGGATCGTCATCAACGTCTCCTCCTGCTGCCGCAGGATCGACAGTGTCAGCTCGCTGCACTGCCTAAAAGGCCCTTCGTACCCGTATATACCCATCGCCGCTACCATGTTGTGCGTCAGCCGGAACGGCACCCGCTCCGGCTGCGCAAATGTCAGGCCCTTGTCGAACAAGCAGTTGAAGTCCACATGGAACACCCCGCCGTTGCCCTCCTCCAGCAGCACGTTCTCGCCGTGCCTGTCGCCCAAGCCCAGGATCGTGCCCACCATTGACATGACCGCGCATGACCGCGTGTACTTGAGCCGTGCCGCGAACCAGGCTGACGGGTTGGGGAATTGCGAGATAAACCAACTTGGCAAGACCGGCGGGAACATGCCAAGTACCTGCTCGGTGAAGAGCCTGATATTCTTTTCCGACGTGCTGGCTTCTTTCATCACCTGCTGTATCTGACCGTAGTTCGGTGTAATACCGCGGGGCTTGTACAGACCCAGCAGGATATCGCGCAGTGTTTTGAGCCCGTCAACCCACTCGAGGATTCCGCATTCCTCGTTCAGAGGGGTCACCGCGTACGTGCGAATGTAGAGTTGCCTGCGGCTGCTTTCCGCATCTCGTTTCAAGGACCGGTTGATCATGCTATTAAATTCCATCAGGCGCTGGTCCGTCCGCAGGTCATCCTTTGGCTTGATCAAGAGGTTGTATAGTTTCCCATCTGTACCTCGTGCCGTCAGTCGGCGCGGCTTCGCGAGCGAGCCCAGGACGAGAACATCATCCAGGAAAGAATCGATTGCTACAACATCTCTTGAAAATGCCTTGTGCTTCTTTATGTTATCCGTCAGTGTGGGCAATGTCGCGGTCAGGCACGCCTCAATCGGAACAACCAAGGGGCAAGGGGTGCACCTATGGTTGAAGTTGAGGTCCCGAGTTATGCTGGCATGTGTGGTTCTGTTGCTTTGGAAGTCGCCGTTATTGCACGCCAGGAGCAGCTGTTCAGCCAATTTCTCGCCCGACCTCAAGAGCTTACTGAGATCGTATGCCGAGCCGTCCACCTTCTTTCCACTAATGTTGCGGAGTTGGGCGAGCAAATGAAGGCCACGCCTTGTTCGGTCAGATGACTGCTTGCTGGTCATGATGGCGAAGAGTCCCCAGAGGGCCTGCCGCGGATGTGCCTCCACAATCTTGATAATGATGTGTTGCAAATGGGTGAAGATGTCTGGGTTCGGATGAGCAATGCGGGCCACGATCTGCGGCATCGCTGTATAGAATATGTAAGCAGGCATGCGCTGCATGTGTTTGTAGAAGTATTTGTTGAGCTCGTGCAACAAGGTCTTCCTCCTCTGGGATAGCTCCCTAGACAGTGATATTTTCCCTTCGGGAGCCTTGTCGATCTGAGCACCAAGATCCATCCACAGCGATAAGATCCGCGGCAGAGTTTGATACAGGTATTTTGTGCCGTAGTTCAGTGATCGGAGATAATTTTCAATGACGAGTTTGGCTGTTTCTCCGGTGAGGTACTCGTCGCTCTGTTCGTCTGGACGCAAAGCCTTCTCAGACTCAAGTACTTTCTTGTAATGACGACCAAGGTAGTAGTGGCCTTTCTCCCACATTGCATGCGTCTTTGCTGCCTGCTGGTACTGCGCCCGCAAGGCACTCACGTGTGTCTGTCCTGCCGAATCCTGCCATTTCGCCAAGAGGAGATGCGCCCGGGCTGTCAGCAAATTCCTTTGCACTTCAGGTCCTTTACTTGACGTGGGGGCAGCGGGCCCCAGGTTGTACCCTATGAACGAATTGGTCTGGATGGCGTTCTCGAGGATTTGGATGGCTTTTCTGTGGTGACCTTCTTTCCACAACAGTCTGGCATTCTCAATGGTCGCAGAGCCATCTCCAAGTTGCGACGCGTGTAACACGGCGTTAAAAGACTGTTGGAGTGAGTCTGCTTTTCGAGCTAGTCTTGCACTTGACAGCCACAGAGATGAAATATCCCCGTCCGAGAACTTGGGCCTTCAAGTGGATGTCAGCAGTAGAAATCAGCAGAATTTTCTTGAGACTCACCTCATCAGCTCCATTGCCGCTCGTCGTATTCCAAGAACGTACTGTTTGTCGCTTACAAATGCGCCCAGAACCTCGAGTCGACGGTCTAACGTGATGATCACTCCTTGCTGGTCCACAGCTTCCTTCTTGTGGTCTCCTGCGATAATTTCAAGGTCAGCAAGCACATGACACCTCAACATGGCGTCATGAGCCGCCTGAAGCGACGCTGTAGCCGACATGGACATTGAAGAAGCAGTCTTCTCCTTCAGCTCTTGAAGTTTGCTCACGAAACTTTCTGTCTGGCCATCCTTGAGCGCTAGGAGCGCTGACCCAACCCCGAGATTGAACTCATCCAGGAGATTGCCTGCCTTGTAGGAACCTAGGTACTTCTTCAGGGTCTCCCATCGTCCGGTGGCCCAAGCAGCTTCAACAGCGAATGGCGCAATCTTGTTGATCCAAGGCCCATTGGTATCTAAGCCTCCAACGTGGTTTAACAATACGTCTGTGCAGTGTCAGCGGTGGCAGAAGGGACACTTGCGAGGATGATCTTCTCACCATATTGGCCCGACTCCTTGAGACACGTTAGCAGCTCGATTTGCACATCTACGTTGTTGGGGTCCTCCGCGAGCTGGACCTCACACCAGGTCTGCGCCCTTGACCACCTCCCCGCCTTCCTGTGGCTCAGGATTTGTTGCTTCAGATCGATGACCTTGAGGTTCGCGGATACTCCTTCGAGACCATCCGGCTCGTCAATATGGGCATAGACGTGCTGTAAAGAGTCCAATGCCTGTTGAATGTTCTCGGCGTCGTCGCCATGCTGTTCTTGCTGCCGCAGGATATGAGGCTCCAGGTGAAACAAGGCACGCGCGTATTGTCTGCAGTCAATGGCGCGCTGCGAAATCAACCCTGGCGGTATAGAGTCCAGTCGTTTCTGAATCAATACGAGATTGTTCTCGTCAGCCTTGGTGAGCCGCGAGGACCTTTTCACCTGCAAGAATCTCATCGCATAATCGATGACTCTGAACACGGCCTGTTTTCGTCAGCGCAATGAATGAGGTATTTCGCGTGGGACGTACCTCGCAAAAGAGCTTCTTGTCCTCTCTCTCCAAGTAGGAAGCATTTTCAGGAACGTCTTGTTTCAAAATGCTCAACAGCTCATTCCACACTGCGTCTTTCTCCTGGTGCGTGCTCTTGTTGCCGAGGGTTATGTGAACGACGAGATATGGAAGCATGAAAATAGCGACCGATAAGTCCTTGACCCTGATAGCCCGACACAACGGGTCAAATATGATCTCGGCAAAGGGATTTTGCCCCTTGTGTAGCAAGTCCAGCGTGAATTGCCGGAGCCAGTTGGCATACGAGCGCCCAGCGCGGAAAATGGGGTACTCGGTTTTGATGCTTGGCATCGGTGCAAGCTTGTACCTGGACGTCAGAAAAGGGAGTAGGACATCGCGCACGCTCTCTGGCATGCTCAGCCATTTCCTATAGATGCGCTCACCCTCTGCTCCCTGCACGCCAACAGCTGTCTTATAGTCGCATCTCTCCAAAAGCTCTTGCATGACATATGACAGAAACCCCTGCAGGCTAGAATCCGTAGTCGACACGAAGGACTTGACAAGCACCTCCTGAAGGATGAAGGCAGCAAAATCCGTGGTCTCATCGGCATCCGTGAAGTTGGAAAGCGCGATGAAATCCCTCTGTTCCCGAACGGTTTCGAGCCTGTTCGAGTCCAGGCAACCCATCAACCCAATACACTCTGCACAAATTCGGGCAATATCAGGGTTGATCCCGTTATACTTAGAGGTGCAGTCCAAAAGTGCTCGAGCCAAGTTTTTCACAACGCTGTCAGGCTGCTCACTAATGGCTGATGCCTGTAAGTACCCTTGGTTCTGGTGCAGGTAATCTGAGAGTTCAAGCAAGCCTTTCTGTACAACACCGGCATTTTCATGATGCAATCTGTCAATGAACAAGGCGAAGGCAGCCCGAGTGTCAAGTGGCGGGCGACGGGCATCAATCTTTTCCCAGAGTTCTGAGAGCTCGCTTATATGGCTTAGCGACGGGAGTTTCGCAAGCGTGTTGTTCAAAACCGCTTCGTGATTGCTGAGCAGGAAACGCAGCAGAGCCTTGCTTTGCTCTCGGCTCTCTTCCCCAAAGAAGGACCAATACTGGCCGATGATGAAAAAGGTTGTCTCGATGAGCTCCTCAACATCCTCCTCTCCCACATGAGTCATCATGGAATACCAGCATGCAAATGCGGCCGTTCTCAACTCATCCGAAGATAACGCGGATAGTAGACAGACTGATATCTAGCATCAGATGGTCAGTAACTCGTAAGCCAATACCCGCGGTAGGACAAACCTGTGGCCGTGCCATGCGGATGTACTCCTTGGCCAGCACTATCATTTCTTCCATTGTCTTGATGCAAAGTTTGCGTTCTCGCATAGGCGGAGGCACGGGTGAGGCATTGTTGATGACTTCGACCATTCGTGCCGACAAACCTAGAGCATGCTCCCTAAGAAAGCGGCCGATGACGTGATGGGCACCCTTTCTCTTCCCATCTTGGGGAGCCACCACCAGCAAGTTTGCCACCATGGTCAGGGCTGAGCGGGCCTGCTGCTCGTTAGCTCTCTGCGGAAGACTGACAAGATTAGCAAAAGTGGCTTACAGAGGCCTTGGTCGATTCGTCCCCCTCGGCACTCATTCTGAGAAGCTCCAAGATCGTGAGGACAGGACTGGTTCTCAACACCTCTATGAGGGCCGTGCCACCGAATGTTGGGCAGACATCGACCAGCGCAGACATCGAAAATCGTTCGACATTGGCTTCATCCTGCACGAACAGACGTGCCAAGATAGCACTCAGATTCGATTCGTCCAAAAACATGTCTTGTAAATGCTCATCTCTTCTAGCCTCGGAAAACTTCTGTATGATGTCTTTCTTGCCGTGAAGCACAAGCCATGGCAGAGCGTGAGACTGGATGAGCAGGAGTAGCTCTGCTACGCTGGTTCTCAGCAGATCTGCTACCATTTGCGTAGTCTGAGGTCGTGTGAGCATGTCTTTCACCGTCGAATACGCGAGATTTCTCCAGAAAGGCTCCAGAAGGCGCCGTGGTGTCGTTTTGCGAGAAGCGGCAAGATTCGTGATCTCGTTCAGGGCCACTGCAGAGACAATAGGGTTTTGATGGCCAAGAAAGTCCAGCATCTTGACCAAGACAAGATTGAGGCCTTCGTCTGAGACGACTCTACCGATTTGGCCCCAAGCCATTAGAGAAGTCTCGTTGATACCAGGCTCATTTTTGTCGGAGACAGATCGCACAAATGCCAAAGCGTTGGCAGTATTCCGTTTCAAGATTTGCATGCCAGCATCCTGACCGACCCCCGGCCGTAAGAAAAGGGTAATTGCCCTGCCGGCCGCGATCCGGAGTTCTCTGAGGGAGCTTTGTAGAGCTGACAGGCACCACTGGCCAATGGCCGATTCCTCTAGGTCTAACATCTCAGGGCTCTTCGAGTGTACTATGATTCGTCGGAGAGCTATCATTGCGACAATCCGTGGACGATGCGATTCACGGAATTCTGGTAGGCGTATGAGCTTTTTGAAAATGGCAACGGCTGATTCCACAGACTTCGAATCCGTACATGGCGATCGCAGCACCCATTTGTCATCCTTGGAGCAAAACGAGCAGTGCAGACCACGCTGTTCGACTGACCGCAGGCTAAAAGAGTCATTAGCCGCACAACCGACACAGGCGAGCAGCTGAATGATCGAACACCGCACAGCGTCACTTGCAGCTGGGAAAGAAACCCTGCCACTTGTTGTCAGCTTGTTCTAGCATCGCGTCAAATTACAGAGCTTACAATATGCCGCTTTCAAGCTGGTTTAAGTTCGTGACTTCCGGCAGACGAAGTACCCGACAGAGTTGTTTGAGAACAAGCTGCATTGACGACGGCTCCTGAGTGAGCTTTCTCCGTTTGACAAGATGTTTCTGATCTGTTGTTGCGTGCGCCTGGGATTCAAATGATCGGGCCTTTGACCGTATGTCTCTATCAACGAAAGATCGTGACGAGAGTCCAGAGCTGAACGACTGGCTCGTGGGGAAGACAATCGCCTGACGGAACAGATCCACAGATCTCTGCATACAACAGATGTCAGGCCTTGGCCACACCAAACACGGCCAGAGTGGACGTACCTGCAAGTCCCCTGACACATCGCTAGCGACTTCTTCGACGAGCATTTGCTCCAGTGGCTTGAGTAGTTGAGCGGCAGCAAGTTTGGCTAGAGGCCTTTGCTTGATGGCAGTGTCAGAAATTTGGACAAGGGCCAGAGACAGTACCTTGGTGGCCGAAGGGTCGCTCCGCTCTAGCTGTGTAGTTCCTGTCTGGCTGGCTGCGACGTCTGCTGCTAGCAAGACGATTACGGAATACAACTTGTGTATCACGGCTCGTTCCACACCAGAATTGGGGAAGATGAGAGTCAAGGCTTGATTCAAGAGAGATGCTGGATTGTAATTGCCGCGGTCCTTCCAGCGCCTCTGCTCTTCGTTCAATGCTTCGATGCAGTCTACCAACCAGGTGATTCGCTCTGTGGAAGGTGGGATGGACTGTTTTGGCTTTTCACCCGACACTGAAGCACGATGAAGGATGTTCAAAAGACTAGAGGCGTGCCGAAGGGCATGCTCTCCATCGACAAGAGCATAGCTGGGACAGCGAACGGCGCCGGTCAGTGTTTCCCCGGGCAATACAGTTTTCAGGGTGTTGTGATCAGGCAGTTCGATATCTATAGAGCCCCTGGTAGCTTGTGGCACCGATCTTAAATGTGACAGGATCGCTACATAGAGGTCAGCACTGCCCTAAAGTGTGGAAGTGTGAGGTGCGTTGATCCTACACCGAAAGTTCGCCTGTAGATAGACGTATATTGGGTTGCTAACGTTCCACAGCCCGCCAGATGTACTTGCTGTCATGAGGATGAAATGAAAGAGTGATTCCAATGGAGAAGACAAGGCCAGGCATCGCTGGTGCCCGAGCATCCTGAGAAGCTTTGGGAACAACCAGACCCACAGTGGCTCAGGGCCTCGATGGAGAAGGACAGTGCCATTGGTGGTAAACCTGAGAACGACTGGGGTCTCGGCGATAGTGACCTTGAGGAAGTGAAGAGCAGTCAATGCATCGGTTTTCAGTTGCTCGCGGTCGGCGAATGGGTCGTCCCACTTGAGACCGTCGAGAATGACCCGGGCGTAGACATAGATGAGCATGTGATTGTGCTCCACATGCTCATCAGGCGTCTTCAACGAGTCCGGCTTGTTCTTGACTTTCTCGATCTCCTCAAACAGGCGCTTGAGCTCGCTAGCCTCGTCGGGCCTCGAGGACCTGGCCGAGGTCGAGATGTTACCGGCAAGCTGTGCAGCCAGGGTGGATGGAGGCGCACCACCATTCGCGGATGGTCCTGGATTTGCAGCATTATGACCGGCTGGTCCGGTCCGGTTGTGCGACTCGGCAGCCATTTTGACCTGAATCCGTCATCTCAAGGCCACTCAAAAGAGTGGTGCCGCACAGATCCGTGGGCCAGGTGGGAAGCAGGCCTGGACAGAGATATTGAGGAGTTGGGGGAGCGCGACGCGTCGAACTGGGGAGGCGCGCTGTCACGAGGTCAAATGTGGGTGCCCAATGCACTAACCACAGAATGGATGAGTCAGCACCTGAAACTTCCTCGCTCGTTGGCATGGTAGTTTTTTAATTGCACCTCCGTACTGCATGATCCTATCAGTGCCGTTGTAAGCAAGGCTATTGAATCCCAATAGCCAAACCCTGGGGGTCCTCCAGAGCGATTTCATAGGATACTGAAAATCGATTGGACAATTGTCACACCATCTAGGCTCTTGTTGGGCTCGGCCCGTCTCCTCGCAGGAGTGTGCCGCTACCTGCTGGCCTTCAGCACTTGATCTCCTTCCCACCAACAATCCGCACATCAGAACCTAGGGTTCTAAGCTTGGCTAGAGCCTCAAGGCCAAGCGGCCAAACTACAAAACTACGCGCAAGAATATTACGGGTAGTGATCTACAACTCATCATGCCCTCCGACCCTGATAGTTACACCTGGCAAATTGGCCAGCGAGATCTTTCTTTTCGCCCTCTTGGTCGGCCCGGGGTCGTCAACAGATGTTGCCGCCCCGGCGGGAGTCCACGGTTTGACTCTCCCTTGCCAGACGTCAAGTCCCCATTTCTGTAGTGACTGCGAGTCCACGGGTAAGTTCCGAGGGTATGGCCAAATCCGGTCTTTCGACAACTGATGAACAGCCCCCGAAGGAAAGACCCCAGGCTCAAGCCCCATTTCTTTTTGCAGCTCTGGGAACTCCAGTGGATCGACCGTCACACATGTCAGCGAGTCGTAGTAGCCCTTGGCAAAGCTGTGTAGGTCCTGCTGAAGCCTTGAGCGATCTTCTTCGGTGTTCGCGAACAGGTAAATCATGGGCCATCCCCGCTGGGACAAATAGTCTGTCAGTCTTAGTCTTTCTCAACCAGTGTTTTGGCCTTGGTGGCTGTGGGCGGGGCGGGGCGGGGCGCCTCCACGTACGTTGAGGAGCCTCTGCTGATTATACTTCGTCAAAGTCCCGACTACAGGTCTTGACGCCTCGACGACAAAATCTTCCAATGCCACAGAATCATTGAGTAAGGCCGAATTTCTCGTCACGGTTCCTCCGTCTCTCATATTGCACGTGACTGAGCCCTCTTCTTTGGCAAGCTCGGCATCGGATATGACGAGTCCAAAGCTAAACTCCTCCCTGTACGTTTTCGCGACTTTTTCAAAGCTCTCTCGAGCTGCATGATCGTCTGGACCGATGTGAGCAATAAAGACAGTGTCGTCAATGTCCCGAAAGGCATCAACACTATCCGCTGAAACCTCGGTCACAACGGGCCTCGCCAGTCGGGAAATATAATTTGAAATGCTTCACATGCTCATTAGTGGTTCCTCAGGAATGTGAGTTCACTTGATTTACTCACGCAGAGCCTCTGATAGGCCCAAGGTAAGTAGCCATAAGCCGGCCTTCCTCATATGCATATAGAGCTGGGCGCGAGTTCACCTTGTGGTCAGCACAAATGCTTGGGTGTGCGTCGCAGTCAATGCTGAGAAGCGGATGCTTGGATGTAGAAATGGCGGACACCCATTCCTTCTCAAGAGTCTGGCTCTTCAGCCTTCGTAAGAATTAGCGAACCTCCCGCGCATTTCCCTCGCGACCGCAGTCACTCACTCGCTTGGCTGGCAGATACTCCATCGTCAGCGTTATGTCGCTCGGCGCGCCGCAGCCTACGCCAGTATGCCAGATAGGGCACTCACAGAAACGACTATATATCACAGGAACAATTAGCTGAGATTTTGCGGTTGGAAGTTGTCCACTCACAAGCCACAAGGGCAGCATCATGTGCTGCGAGGGCGGTCCTCAGCGCATCCCCGTCGGCGTGTTCCCAGCAACTCGCCACTCCCGTAGTCAACGCAATGCATAAAAGCCATGTAGTCCAGCCAGACGTCATTTTCCCTCTTTGTCTTGTTCTATGTGTTGAGAAGAAAGGAGGCGGGAATCGCCTCTGGGACTTGATTTCAAGGCATTGATTTTGATGGGCCATTGTACGGTTCGCAAGGGGGAGAAGGATACCCCCCCTGCCTATAACCCTAGCCCCTGAGTTGGCTGGTTCTGGCTTAGGTCATTCTGGGTGTTGGCGCTTGTCACTGTTCGATGCGACAGAAAGCTTCTACAGCTCTCGCAGCCTGTCGAAGCAATTTACTCATACCATGCTACCGTCAAGCAAGGCGGCCTCCCACGCTCACCGCATGTCCTCAAGCCTGACCTCTCCTGATTGATATCGGCTCCCCACAAATAACTACTTTTGGTCTCGGCTCCGTCGCAATCGCGGAGCTTGTCACGATGGGCGTGTTCCCAAAGAAGAAATACGTCTCGTCCGCCGAGGCAAACACCATTGCATCGCGCTACCGAGCGGCCCTGGCAAAGCGCCCGTTCCTTCTTTTTGGCTTGCCCTTCATCTCGATCATCGTCGCCGGCTCTTTCGTGCTCACGCCAGCAACAGCCGTCCGTTACGAGAAACATGACAGGAAAGTGCGGCAGATGACTAGGGAGGAAGAGCTCGGCGTCGGCAGACAAGGGCGCAAAGTCGACATCAGGGACGAATACTACGTGAGTCGCAGCAGTATACTGCATACGGTATGAAGACAAGGACGCATCTGCTAACGCTGCCCGTGTATCGCAGCGACTTGCCGCGAAGGACCTCAATGATTGGGAGCAGAAGCGTGTGAAGCGACTGCCAGGCGAGAGCGACGGCGTGCTCTAATCACACCGAGCCAAGCATCTCTGTGATGACCTGACGCATCACAAAATCTCGAAATAGCCTGTCAATCGGTCACGACGTGATCAATGCGCCCGGCGAAGAGGTCGACATGGCCTTGGTATTGCCGAGGCACCAGGCAATTGGTGGTCACAAGGCAAATGCCAATGTGAACAGCCAGGGAGGAGCAGAATTTTGAAACATCGCAACTCAACATCACGGGAGTGGCTGAGCTCTCATCGGATGAGATGAAGCGGTCGGCAAACCGAAACTCGCATGAGATAGACGAGCCGCGCGACGTGGTGCAGGGATGGGCCGCCGGCATGTGGGATCGTCTTCTGCTTGTCATCTGAAATCCCCAAACTTTTGACGTGGAAGTTTTCCACTATTGTCAGCCGTGGTTACCGAGACGGCAACGATTGAGGATGCGGGACACGCAGGCGTCGTTTCAGGCGCCACCTCGCGCTACCTTGGTCACTCGGCGCTCACTTGTCGGTACTGCCACCGGCCCTTGGCGCCCATGGCGCCCAGCCCGCCTCGACGTCGGACTGGAAGACGAGCCCGGTGCCTCGAGATGCACACAATACTCGACTCTCACCCACACACTCTCTCACGCACGATCAGAATGGTAATGCGAGTGCGAGGGTTGGGGGGACGCCCGCGTCTCGCCACCGTCGGGATTGCGGTGCCTGTGGCGTTACTCAACTACAAATTGCTGTCGCGAAGCTAGAATTTCGATCTCGATCTTTTCCAGGTAGAGAAGAAGGCCTCAACACCAAGTGTGTTCCTGCCGCACCAATCATGCCTGAAAACGTTTGCAGCCACAGAAGCCACCAGACTGACCTCGGGTGAGGCTCTGTGCAGTCTGGCGTCACCGGCCTAGTGATTCACCAATTGCAAGTGCTTCACCCGCACAGCCCCTGACCTTGGGAAGGCCCCAAATTTAAGCTTCGCATGTCGTTGACAGCTATAGCATGGAGGCAGGGGGGGATGGCAGGGCGGCGATACGAAGTAGTAAGAAAGAAAGAAAGAAAGAAAAAAATACTCCAGTACAAGCTTACGGAGCTATTAGCTATTCCGAGCTCTTGGATTCTGAATAACGATCCGTTATTTCCTCAAGCGGTCATCCCTGCTTGTGACGCAACGCCACAAGCAGGTACCAAGGGATGGCTGTTCCACACAATAGCAAGACATTTTAATGCTCCTAATTTCCGCCAGGAACAAACACACAAGGACCGTTGACAAGCGCCCTCACGTCGGTAGTTAAAAGCAGACGCGCAGCATAAACGTTTGGAATGACCAGCCCAGAATCTTGAGCCACTTAACGCGTGGCGATCAACTTTGACCGTGACAGAAGCCGGCAGAGCAAGGGTTGCTTCTATTCGAAGGTGCCCAGGTGCCGCCGTCTCGTCATCCGGAGTTTTCCAAGGTTTGAAACATCCAGTTGCGGCCGATGATCTCATTAGTTGGACAATCTTAAGCGCTCACTCGATCTCGAGACGCGGTCGCCTGCAAGGTCTCTGTGGCATCCCGCCGCCGAAATCGGGAATCATGTCAAGTGAGAAACAGTCGCGAAGTAGCAAAAGGCGTCACATCTCAGTGTCTTCTTATACTTACATGGTGTCTTCTGCTGCCGTGGGTCGCGTTCACGAGTGCCCGGGCGCCCGGGTGCCGCAGGCTGTTCCGTGAGGCTCCATGCAAGACACCCCACTCTGCGTGAGGATGTGTTGCAACTTCAGTGCTGTGATCGCGCGGGGTATGCAAGCCAATGGCGTGGTTGGAAACTTTCTTTCCTCGCACTGCACGCAATTCACCCGCTGATGTGGCCGCTAAGGAGACTAGGATCCGTGGACAGTCTCAGATTCTCTGGCGACCTGCCCGAACAGCATCTTGATCTACAGATCAACCACGAAGCCGGGAAGGCGCTCGTGGTACTCGTGGCAGACGGGCGCACTTGGTCCTGTTTCCGGATTATTGCAAAACGCGATCACAGCCAACCATCGCGAGGCTCAGTTTGAGTACAGCGGCGATCTCTTCCCGATCGCATGGCCCAGTTTTTAGGAATTGGCCACCCCCTGTCCATCCTTGCCCAGCATGGGTCCCGGGTTCCGTGACCAGAAATCTGGGGGATTATGATGAAATTAATGGGTCGCTGTGGACAAAAAAAGAAGATACAGGAGATCATCAACTCGAATCCTTGATTGTAGAATTATATGTTCATGACCTCAATATGGCAGACGCAGCACAATCAAGGCAGCAAGTACTGTGCTGCGCTGGCCAGGCACCACACTACGAACACATGATGGCTTACACGTCAGCGAGATACGATGACAGCCCCATGACAGGTTCTGTGCTCATTGGCCGTAACAGAGTTGCGGGCCCAAGGCTTTTTCTTTTTCGCCGTCCAACTCAACGGCACCGAGAATCGATTGGTTGTCATTGTCGACTCTTATGGTCTACTCCCTGTCCGTGGGCATTCCGGAGGCAGTGGCTGACTGTCTTCGCTTCCCGTCCGATCAATCAAGGGAAGAATTACGCCTGCGAGACTGTCATCCGGGTGACGTACAGCCCCATACTAGGGCTGAGTGCGCAGGGAAAGGGTATCCCCAGCGGGTCGAGTAGGTCAGGATCTGGCTGTCATAGGAGCCCGGCCGGGCAAAAGTCACCGCTAGATGAACAACCTTGGAATTGACTAGTGCGCAGGAAGAAAAAAAAAGTTGGGGTGCATCGCCCGAGCAAGTACCACGCCCACTGGCGTGTTTCTGCCAATGCCCTGGCGTACCATCGGCAAACCTGTTCGCTTCACAAGCCCTGGCGCATCGCTAAATTGGCGATCACAGGCAGGTTTCTAAGCAAGTACCGTTCTACATACACATGTACCCTCGTATCTGACCTGCCTGCAGCGCAAGTGCTGCAAGGCACATCATCCGGATTGGCCGGGCTTCTCGATCGGTGCCTTACGGATATATCAAAGACGGCATCCCCCGCAACCCGTGTAGTTGACTGGCTTCATACTCCCACAGACGGTCCTTACCTTAACCTCTCACCCAACTTTGGCAGGCGTCAGCCAATATCAAGACTGGACTTGCAGTCACCCAAGAGTCTCTCATTAGTGATAGCGGAGACTGTCACTCTCTACCATACGACACCACTTCCCACCAGGGACGTCATCACCACCCGGACATCACACAATTTTACATCACCCACAATGGTTGGCTCGGCTGGCCACCGGATCCTGCGTGGGGTCCGCAGCCACAAGAAGCTGCGTACGACAATGCCAGCGGACGAGCTGGAGGATCAGAGAATCATCCACAGGAGGCAACATAGCGACGGTGCTCCGGCACCCGTCTCGACGATATCGTCGACCGAGAGGCTTGCCCGAACACACTGGCCACCAATCGAGTGGGACCCACTCAAGCTCAACCCACCAGTTGCTCAGGTTCCAGACATGGCGGTCAAGTCCCGTGAGAGTATGCCTACGCAATCATTACGATCAAAACAGTCTTTCGCCGGCCATGAGCTACGGCGGCCACGAATGCATCACTCAGACTCCGGGTTCTCACTGGTGGTCCACGATGGCTTCGACTTTGGATTTGAGAGGGAGCAAGCCCTCGGCCGGATGATTGAGCGCAACCGAGAACATGATGATGATACCTACTCGAAAGGATGGCCGTCACCGGCGTCAAGCGTCGACTCAGGGAAGTCCTGGTTTGATCACGACGAGGAGGAGGAGGAGGACGCCGCCGTCAAGAGGAGCAACGAGCTGTCTTCGCCGCAGAGTCCCCAACGGAGACCACAGGTTGCCTCTCCGGATGACCCAACCCATTATCTCAAGCGTGGGGGCTGGAAGCGAAGAGGGATTTACTTTGGCGGACAGACTGAAGAGGTCTACCAGAAGGAAGATGATGCTTTCGACCTCCCATGAGAGGTTAATTGTATACCACACGCACAAACGCACACGACAACGCTGCGGGCGTCATGGATTTCCCCATGCGGAACTTCCGCAAGGATTCATGATGACCTGATTTCTTCAGATCCCTCTCTTTTGTTTTGAGTGCTTTCAAAGCAAGCATGGAGTTCCGAGGTTTTTTTTTTCTTGTTTTTTTCTGAGCGATTTGATACCACTTTCCCGGAGCTGAACATGGCATGGCATTTACAGACTGGATTTGGGTTTACTGGGACTAGCAGGCCGCACACAGCCTTGCCCGTGTTCGGGAGCGTCGGATCATCTCTCAGCTGTTATGATACAGGATACACACAATGACAGGATCTCGCGAGCCGAGAGGACGAGTCACAAGAACCAACAAACAACAAGAACACTCACCAGCTTACGCACGCCGGAGGCGTCGGGCTGGATCGCCCTGCATAAGCATGTTTCGAAACCCAGATAGCAGTGTAGCGGTGTACAGACACGCACTTTAGGTAGCAACACACTCAAGAAACCCAAAAAATATCTCAATCAACATGGAACAAAGCTTGACCCTACCGACAGGATGCCCGCGGACCATCGTGACCGTGACTTGAAACCCGAGGGGGGGGGGTTGTGTGCCACACCGTCACCAACTAACTGGCACAATAAGCAATGGCATGGACGGGAGCACAACATTAGCAGTGAGCAAGGTATCACAGGCATCCAAGTCAGCAGTCAGCTGGACTCGTCGGCCAGCGGGATTCTCAAACATGCAGCCCGGCGGGGAGGGGGACGCAGGTACAGAAAGGTACGTTGCAATGGCGTTCGCAGTGGGCTAGGCCGAGGCTGGCGCTGACAGCTTCACCGTCTGTGTGGCTGATTCCTCGTCTCCTGCGCTGCGACAACAGATCTCGATATGTCAGACCACACACCACACACCAACAGCCACCGCCACGCTCCCGCCCTTGCGTGGAATGTGCCTGTGTGCTTGGGAAACCCCCTCACGCCTGCACTCCGCAGCCGAATTATATTGCTTGCAGCACAAAGGTCGCTCGGCCCTGGGCTTTTTACCGCATCAGGCAAGCCGCCTGCCACAACGTCTGCTGACAGGGCTGCCTGCAAGCACTCGCACTCGGGGCACTCTATCATTTTTGGAGCTGCAGCTCCGGCGCGGTAGGCGGAATACAAAAGTATCCGTGCATAACTCCAATTTTATACGATTCCCACTAAGATAAACAATCTTTAATATCGTTTTTCTTAATAACTATAATATATATAGTATTATTTCTTTTTATTAATTTACTTAGAATTAAACACTCTATTTAATAATACCTATTTAATATATTAAAATATTATTATTATATTATTAAAAACGCCTAATTAAGTATAATATATTTAAAAATATTAAAATAAAAAGTATCTATTAATTTTTTAAATACTTTAACTTACTTAAATAAAGTATTAATTAAATAACTAAGTAGTAAGTCTTTAAATATTTTAATATTTTAAAGAATTAAAGAAGTTTTATATATAATATTATATAAATAATAATACTTTTAACTTACTATTATAACCTAATTTTAATTTTAAATAATATAGTAATTTAAATACTTATTAGCTTTTTATAACGTTTTATTTACTTAGTTATATTTTAAACTTATTAAATTTATATTTAAATAAGTTACCTAAGTTAATATCTATTTTAAATCCCTTAATAATTTAAACTTTAATTAAATATATAAAATAATAAAATAGTTTTAATAAAATATTATTATTATTATTAGCTTTAAAAGTTTTATTTATAAAATAATATTTTATTAAAAAATAACTTTTTAACTAATATAGCTAAGTAAAAAAAAAGAAAATAAAAGATAATAAATATATATAAAATAAGTATAAAAACTATTAATATAGGTCTTATATATATATAAGGATTATAGTTATATTACTTAATTAATATATTAGGAGGAAGAGCTTATACTTAAAAGGTAGAAGGCTAAACCTCTACTATATACCTATAGATTAGTTATATAACCTTATAAGTAATTATATTACACTTACCCCTATTCCTACACAGTGGGCTACACTAATAGTCTTTTATTAAATAGTAGATAAGTTTTAAAAAGTTATTTCCTCTAAAGTTAAGTTAAACTTAAACTTTTATTATTTTCTAATTTAATATAGTATACTAACTTAATTAACTATAGTACTATAAAATAAAAGTATATATTAGAGTAAGAATTATTATTAGTACTTACTAACATAGTTTATATATAAGCTAATCTTTTTTATTTAAAGTAAATCCTAATAAATATTAAATAGTATATTTTATATTTTATTAACTTTTTATTAATTTAATTAACCTTTTACTAATTTATATTTCCCTTATATAAAGTTTATAAAAAATATAATACTTATACTTTATAATAGTACTATTATAAGTAGGTAATAATTCTTTTTTTAAAGCTTTAAATTAAACTAAACTAAATTAAATTAGATTAAACTAACTATAATTAAAGAAAAACTTAACTATTAATATAGGATTACTTTAAAACTATTTAATTTAAATATTTTATTATATATTTTTTATAGTAAGTATTATATAATAATATAAAAGTATTAAAGTTATTTATATAGTAGTATAATACTTCTTTCTTTTAATTACCTTTTATAAGTTTATAAAAGTAGTTATAGTTTTTATTATAAGTAAAACTATTTAGAAGTAAGGGTTTTTTAAAAATATATCCCTTAAGTACTAGTATTTACTTTAGAACTAATAATATAAACCTAAGTTTAAGAAAGTTTAAAGTTAAATATAATTGTTTAAAATAGTTCTATCTTAATATAGTACTTAAAAGTTATTATATTAGTTTAACTTTTTACTTTTATTAATAGTATATATTATTTTATAAATACTAATTAAATAAAATAACTTTATTAACTTAAAGGTTTATTTATTCT
>JUJX01000234.1:61415-84887 GCA_000800745.1 Diaporthe longicolla | reverse complement strand
TATAAAATATATATTTTAAAATTCTAATATAATATATTTTAAGTAAGATATATATAGATATTAAATATAACTTTTAAACTAATAGATAGTTTTTAATTATATTCTTTTTACTAGCTTTTTACTAACTTTTTTACTAGCTTTTCTATTATAGTTAATAATACTTCTTTCTTTAATAACTATTAAATTCTCTTATTTATTAAACTATTTTAAAGTCTTTTATATTATCTAATAATTAATTCTATATTATAATATTTAATCTAAACTATTTAAATATCTTTAAATATAGTATTATATTATATTTATTATAGTTACTATTATTATACTATTTTTAAATAGCTATTTAATTTTTATCTATTTAGCTATCTTTTTAGTAATATTTATTATATTTTTAAATATACTCTTTTAAATACTTATTTTAATTAATTAATAAATTAAAAAAGAAAAAGTTTTAAAGCTAATAGAAAATAATAGTATATTACTAATCTATAAAGCTATATTTAAGTTACTAAAGTTATTTATAAGTAAATAATAATATTTATCTATTTATTATATACTTTTATCTTTCTTCTTTTTCTCTAATATATTAATATTTTTATTATTAAAAATAAACTTTAATATAACTATTTTAATCTTTAATTTAAATACTATTTTTTACTAGAAAATATCTTTATATACCTCTTTATTCTTTAATAATATAGTTTTAAGTTAATTTAAAAAACTAAAATATTATACTTTAATTACTTTAAAAACCTAATCTAACCCCTTACTTAACCCTATTTTCTTATTATATAATATATTAAAATAGTTTAAAAAAGTAAAGAATTATCTATATTACTTCTTTTTATTATTATATTTACTTTTAAATATTTTAACTAACTATAATAACTTAAGCTACTTCTCTTTTAACTTATAGATTAACTTTTTTTATATAAATCCCTACTATTTTAGGTTTAATAAATTAAATAGTTTTTTTACTTTATACTCTTTTAATACTTTTATAAAGTAGTTTATCTATTTTTATAATATCTTTAGTTATAACTTTTAAATTATTAAAGAAAAAGATATTATTCTTTATAATAAAATAAGTTATTATTTAATTAAAAGTACTACTACTATTAGTAATATAGTTTTTTATTTTCTAATATTTATTTAGTTTAATAACTTAGTTAGTATTATTTTTAGCTATAAATATATTTAATTAATAAGCTTAAAAGTAAGTTTAAAAGAATTTTTATTATAAAGCTACTTTAATAATACTTTATTTTTTAAAAGAACTTTAATAGATATTCTAAATATAGGAATATTATTTTTAATAAGTTTATTATTAGTAAAGCTAATAGAGAAATAAAAATCTATTATAGTAGCTTATAAATAATATTATAGTTAACTTATTTATAATATAAATAAAGATTCTTTAATAACTATAAAAGCTATATCTATAACTTCTTTTTATAGGCTAGCTATATTAAAATAGGAAGGTAGTAATAGAATCTAAGCTTAACTAGTAACTTCTTCTCCTCTTCCTAAAGGGGGATAGTTATATATATAAGCTACTTAGTAAGAAAGTTACTAGTTAGGGGTTTAGACTATACTAAAAACCGAATATGATCAGGCCCTTACTATCGCTGCTTGTTGTAAGCAAGAGCGGCCCAACTCAATCCCGCATTCTCTCTGCTCGGCTCAGAACCCTCGCCTTTGTCTTGTCGATTTCACCGATACTAAAAGTCCGAAGAGAAACTCTCCGAGCTTTTTTTGACTGCTCGTCAGCGGCTAACTAACGTTACTTCGTCTCTTTGCTCTCACGCTGAGAGAATCCAAGAGGATCCATGGATACGATGCTAGGAACTGGGTGTGCATCCCGCCTCAATTCAACATTGGACAACTTTCTCAAAATGGGACTTTGAGTACCGGGGTACTTTCAATTCCTCAAAACCGACATCTTTTATGATATCGACACACGCGAACGGGGACGAACAGACCGTACATAATGCTGGTCATGGCGCTTTTCACGCAGTTCCCTAGCTGTCTTCCACGATCCTGTCTCCTGGTATGGTCAGTAAATCTCTTGTTCTCCACCACCCTTGCCAGTAAATTCACTTACAATCTTCAGTCCGATTTGATAGTGCTGGCTCCCGACCTTGAACACCGCGCAATTTGCTAGGTCTTCGCACCACACTCCAAATGAAACGTTTTACACCCCAACTCTCTCAGTTCACGCACCAAAGGGAGGCTCCTCATTATTTCAAGACCAGATTACCTCTCTTCCATGGCGACTGTCACACCGGCCAAGCGCGAGAGGCAACGCAAGAACGGAGCAAAGCTGATTTAGGGACGCATAATTGATTGATTAATCCAACTGGAGTCATTGGACCCCAGTACTATTTATTAGTGCCCGTCCAGCTATTCCAGGGTCTAACAGGGACAAGCTGCTCTCCCGCTGCAGCGTCCACGGCCAGACATCTGGGATTGGGCTTGAGACCATCCGAGCGCCGTGTACGCCATTGCAATGTACTATGCCGCAAACCGACAGGTCGATCGTAGGTGATGATGGCGGTGTTCTATAAACAGAAGTATAGGTGATGAGGCGCCGCCTATGAGAGCCGTGACCGCCCAATGTGCAGGCGCGGCGTGTTAGCGCGGCGCTTCAAGACCAGCCAGGACCTGCACACCAGACAACGGCAGGGCCGGGGTCGGGGCGAGGGCTGGGGCGCGAGGATGCTAGTGACGACAGGGTCCTACCAGTCGACGGCCCACCCGTTGTTCTCTAAGAAGTCCTCGCAGGCGTCCCTCAGGTCGAGGTTGGGCCGCAGGTCAGCGGGGTCCAGGTGCTCCCTGGTGACTGGGTCCGTCTTGGAACGCTTGAGGTGCTCGAGGATGCTAGACCTCTCGTAGCTCTTGCCCGTCTTTGTTATGACGGGGTCGACCATGATGCCGAAGGTGATGTCGTCGACGGCCCAGTCGGGGACGTCCCTCCTCCTGCCCTGCTCGCCCCTCGCCAGCTGGAACGTGTTCTTCATCTCTGCGATCTTGGCGTCCCACTCTGCGGTGACATCGTTGAGCTCGTACTCGTCGGCGCAGTCGGCCAGGGCCTGTGCGCGCCCCCTGTCGAGCATGTCGAGCACCTCGCGCTCGAGAGCGGAGCCCTCTCGCAGGCGGCGCTTCTCCTTGTCATCCCAGCGCTCCTTCTTGCACCGCAGGACGAGGTTTGTTATGGCAGTGAGGGACTTGTCCCCGGTCTTTGCGGCGAGGTCGTGGGCGCGCTTGACGTTGTGGAGGGCGTCGTCAAAGTACTTGAGCTCGATCTGGGCCTGTGCGAGGAGGAAGTGGGCCTTCATGTTGTCTGAGGAGAAGGCGAGGCATGTCTGGCAGTCCAGGATGGCATCCTCCCAGCGTTGGAGTTTTATCCGAGCCAGGGCGCGGTTGGTGTAGATCTTGGGGTCTTTGGGGTCGGCGATGATGCTGTGGGAGGATGGAGTGTCGGCCCGGGCGACTTTGTGACAAGGAGCTGGGGGATCAGGACTTACGCCTGGGAATATAAACCCTCTGCGCCTCCAAAGTCGCCTCTTGCGAAACGCTTATTCCCCTGCTCCTTGAGGGCGGCGGCTTCTTGTACCGCCATGTTCTCTTGGGCTGGTCGGACGATCGAACAGGGCCGGGCTGGGCAGGATAATATGATGTCTCGAACGGGACGAGCTGGCGACGAACAAGGTGAGTGTGTGCGTGTGAAGAGACTGAACGTTGTCTCAGTAGGTACTCAAGTAAGTGGTTGTTAGTATGGAGGAGTGCAGGGTTCTTAGGTCAGTCAGTTGGGCAAAGTTGGAAAGGCGGGCGAGCATTGTCGTCGTCTTCGTCGTCGTCGTCGTCGTCCCGAGCCTCGAGGGCAGGCGGCAGAGGGCACAAGGCAGGCGGGAGACGGAAGGCGGCAGACCCAAGGTTGCAGAAGGTCACAGAGTATACAATCCGGTACGGCTCGGCTGCGTGTGACACGGCGCAGTACTATGCGATACAGCCAGGCGGGAACGTGAGGACCAGGCTGCATGCGGCCTGCCCAGGTGCTTATGTATAGGTAGGGAGTGTGTGTCTCTTGTTCCACGCCCGCGCAGCAGCATTCGGAAGGCGCGGGTGGTGGGTGGCAAGGTGAGGTGAGGTGAGGTGAGGTTCGTCCGAGCTGCGATGCAGTTGCTGTTGGCACCCCTCCAAGCTCCAGAAGCTCTGTTGAGGGCGGGGCGGACCCTGGAAGTCGGTGCAAGCTTACTGTGGTACAGGGGCAAGAGGGGGGGGGGGTCCCCGCCCATTTGTCAACCGCAGAAAGTTCTGGAATCTCGACTGGGTTTCGCTCACCGGGGGCCCACTAGAGCCAGACGATCCCCGTCTACTGTGTAAGTGGCATTGAATTGTTTTAGACAGTGACAAACTCGAGCTACGGAATACAGACATAATTAAATCACCACAACTCACATGTCATCACCTCTTTGTCAATCAAATAAATCCGGGGAATGATGCTCTTACGCAAGTGGTTATTACCATCAAAGTCCACAAGACAGCGAAAGGCAAGCAAAAGGTGATGCCAAAACTGGTCTCACATTTCGGAAATCATCAAATACACCACAAGGCTGTTTACTGGAAGACATAGTTGAGGTCTATGACTATTCGACGACGGACACCCGAGCAAATCTTGCATTGAATATGCACAATACGACTATACAGCATCGCCTCGTATCATCACCATCACATTCAGGTGAAAAGCCGCCATGCCCTCCCAACATCCACGTGCTTTTAGTCAGTCTCACTACTTGGCGATAGAAACTGCGGTTCAGGCCCATATTAGTTATGGCGCCGTCCGGAGATGCGCTGGCCAACGTTTTCAGAACCTTTCAACCGGGAGGGAAAAGACTGGTCCAAATGCCATGGCACACCATGGAATTCCTCATCAGATAACACGCCGCGACAACAAAAGCGATACCTGCAAGCCTCAGACAAGTTCTGGTACAACCCGCATCACAGCCGAGACGAGCGGGTAAGGGGTATCGTTATTTGTCCTCTTTATTGTTAATTAATCACACGTCTGGTCTCCCTCTACCTATACAAGGCAAATGTGCCATGCCATGCCACTGGATATCTGTGGTAGTCGCCCAATCTACAGGCCACATTACTTTTGCCTACAGCACAAACAAAAGCGCCATACTGAACGCCATCAATCCCGCAGTCAGGCCAGGCTGCGCCAGGTGCTCACCAGCACCTGCCGTCACAACTGGGCTTGAAGGAGGCCCGCCAGACGAGCCAGTAGACGTCTCGCTGGCGATAGGCGACACGACGGTCTGCGAGTACGTCTGTCCGTCTGAAACAACGGTCCTGGTGAAGGTCGTCTGCGCTGACGCGCCGCCTGTTGACGCCGCAGACACGACCGTCTGTACTTGTGTCTGTCCGTCCGACGTCACCGTCCTCAAGAACGTGACCTGCGGTGCCTGTGATGCCTGCTCCCTTCCGGCAGATTCTTGCGCAATTGAAACAAGCGTCTCATACACCGTGCTGCCGCCAGAATTGATCGTCTCGACCAGAGTAACCTCTGAAGCCTGGCTGTCACCCACGGCAGCTTGCGAGATAGAGACCAACGTCTCCAGGACCGTGCTGCCTTCCGAGGTGGCCGTCCTGACGAGGGTAATCTCTGATGCTTGTACGTTGGGCCGAGGCAGGATTGAGACCAACGTCTGGACAACGGATTGACCATTAGAGGTGACAGTTTCCACCAGCGTCACCTCTGCCGGGGGAGGGTTTGCGACCGGAGATACTACCGTCTGGATCAGTGTCTGCCCTTCTGGTGTCACCGTGCGGACAAATGTTGTCTCGATCGGCGCAACTGAAGCGGCGTCGCTGCCCACAAGTGTCCTGATTGGAGGAACACCATTGGGACCTTCTCCCGTGATGATGGTGACCTCTACAGACGATGTCGGGTTGTTCGGCTGTTCCGGGGCGGGAGATTCTTCCGAGGGCAGCGCTTGAATTGAGGACTGAGCGGGCTGCTCAGCTGAGGGCTGGCCTTGAGACGGGGGCTGTTCAGGCTCTGGCGGGTCGGCAGGAGGTGACACCGACGTAGGGGCAGGGCTAGCTGATTGCTCTGTTGAAGGGGCAACGGCGGTCGTCTCGGGAGGGCTAAAGCGTCTACCGTCAGTACCAGGGTCAACATCAGGGCAGCATTAGACACTTACGATGGGGCCTCTGCCGTGCTGCGCTCGGTTGACGATGGAGCAGGCGCCGTGTAGTGCACGGCTTCCGCGGTCTCGGTCGCCTGTATCAGGACAGAGGCAGACACCATCGAGTGGCCCACGGCTGTCTGAGCACAAGTGGCAAACGTGCAGGTCCTTATATCCTCGCCGCTCATTTGCTCGACGACAGTTTGAAGCCCTGCCAGATATTCTATCATTGCGGGCGTCACGGTCGCTGGATTTGGCCCAACGTCCCAGCCTAAGGGGTCTGCCGTGTAGAAGAACTTGGCAGGATCTGTGGTAGCAGGCATGACCAGCTTGCTGTCGTAGTCGGTGGTGCTGAGGTCGCGCTCTGTGCAGTTTGCAGACCAGAAGTCGACGTACTTCACCCACGTCTCTGGATAGGTCCTGTGAACGGGTAAGTCCCTGGGCATACACTCCTTTGCCCCTAAAGAAAGCATACATGACTTACATTGTAAACCACCCGTCTATTACAGCAGTGTTGCGTACGAAGTCCGTCACCTCCGGCTGCTCGGCCGCGATGGTCTCCAGGCTTGTCACAGCACTACCGTTAGGGTATGTGGTGACATGAGGGACGATTGTGTGTGTTATCGTCTCTGCATTTGTTTTGTTCCAATCATATACCATTGCAAGATTTGCGGCAAACCCACACACTGGTACGGTTGGTATGCCCGGTAGTGCGGCGCTGGTGGTCGAAGGGGACGTGGCGGTCTCGCCCGAGGTCGAGTTCAAGGCTCGAACTTGCTGAGCGACTCCTATGCATGCTACCCAAGCCCATGGCCGGATTTGGCGACGAGCTGCAACCATCCTGCAAGCACTTTGACACGATCAAAAATTCGGGAATCTCGGGATCTCCATCACAGATCGACATATCTCTGCAGGTACGCGCGGGAACCAGATATTATAACATTCGCCCACAATGCCTACTAGTTAATGATGCAAAGGGTATTGCGCAAGTGGGCTCATGTCTACGCTTGCAGGCCAGCCTGGACTCCCGGCGTCATTGTCGCCAAGGCCATAGTGTGAATCCTTCTATGGGCCTTTGCTGACTGCAGAAACCACTGTGGCCAATGACCACTACGGAAGGATGCGCCTGAGATTTGAGGCTGTGTTCCCTCACCTAGAAAAGAAACGCGCTGAGGACCGGAGAATTCTTTCTTACAAGCTGCCCAGGCTTTGGCGCGGCCGCAGAAGCGGTCCAATTTCATCGATATCCGAGGCAATGCCCACGTGCATGGGCTGCCGCCACTGACCCAAGTTCCCATGGGATCTTCGTCTGGGAATCAGAAGTTGCGTCTGTGCCCAACATCTGATTATCATATTATCTCGACGACGCATGGATCTGCATATTCGGCGAGCACATGGCAGAACCCATTTCTGTTGACCCGGCAGAAGTCTGGGCCGGGGTAGACGGCAGCTGGTCGACGTGAGTTATCCGGCTCCGATGGGCCCACTTTCGCTAACTGCCGCAGCTTTATGGTCCGTGTAGGGACTCCTCAACAATGGTTCAGTGTTCTCCCTTCCACGGCGAACCAACAGACCTGGGTACCACTGCCTGAGGGCTGTGCGAGCAGCGTCGTTGGGAATATCAGTGACTGTGGAGACAGCCGAGGAGTCTGGCCTTTCGAGAGTGAAGAAAGCAATGGCTTTCAAACAAACAGATCGTCCACGTGGCAGGCTATCGGGCTCTACGAGCTGTTCATCGAAGAGCACCTTGGCATAGACGGGAATGGGTTGTTCGGATACGATTCTGTTGGCCTGGGCGAATCAGGCCCGGTGACAGAGCACCAGGTTGTGGGTGGTGTTGCCACTGCGAACTATTGGCTTGGATTGCTTGGACTTGGTGCGAATTATACGAACTTCTCCGAGGAAGAGAGACCGTCATCTCTGCTGCGGACGTTGAAAGACGAGGGAAGCATACCAAGTCTTTCGTACGGCTACACGGCTGGAGCACCGTACAGTAAGCTTTCCTAACACACTGAGCCAGTGACCAAAGCCCTCAGAATACCTGCTAATTGGTCAAAGGGTTTTCCAAAGTTGTCGGTAGCCTAACCCTTGGAGGTTATGACTCTACTCGATTCACCGAAAACACCATTTCATTACCCTTCGGCTCCGATTCAGAACGTCCGTTGGTCGTCGGTCTGCAGTCAGCGATTGGGACGGATACTCTGAATGGGACAGTCTCCCTATCAGGCGTTGGAAGTGGTGTGCTTGCTGTCATCGACTCGACTGTCCCGGACTTGTGGCTGCCGCAGGCGTGGTGCGATCTTTTCGAGGTTGCTTTCGGGCTACGGTACGTTGAAGAGACAGGTCGGTACCTGGTCGACGACGAACAGCATACGGAATTGCAGCGACTTCAGCCCACTCTCACCTTCACACTCGGAGCTAGCACTACGGGCGGCACTATCACCAGATTCGACCTCCCCTATGCGGCTTTCGACCTCCAAGGGCAATACCCTGTGTTCCAGAATGCCACGCGATACTTTCCTATCAGGAGGGCGGCAAACGACTCGCAATACACAATTGGCCGTGTGTTCCTCCAGGAGACATACCTGACAGTGGACAGTGAGCGGGGCATCTTCAATATCTCCCAGGCCAAATTTTCGAATCCAATGCCTTCAGCCGACCTGGTCGCAATACTCTCGCCAGACGCCGCGAACTCGACCACAGGCAGCAGTTCTACGACAACGGTCGGCTCACAGGCCGCTGAGAGCGGGCTGAGCGGAGGTGCGATCGGTGGAATAGTCGCTGGGTCTGTGGGCGCCCTCGCCATCCTGGCTGCGGTCGTGTTTTGGTGGGTAAGACGCCGCAGGGCTCGCAACCGGCTTCGCAAGTGGCCAGACGCAGAGCCTGCGGAGCAAAGAGCCGAGAACCCGCCGCTGCCCAAGTATGGTGGTGAACTCATCGGAAGCCCTGCAAACGTCCCCGAGCTATCTGATGGGAAGACCAGGACGGACACGGCATCGCCAATGTCGAGGCACGAGGCGGCGACTGCCACCCCGCTCTCCGAGGCGGGCGGCAGGGAGAAATACGAAGCAGAAGGGAGCACGACATTCTCAGAAGCGGGTGGAGCGCAGAGATTCGAAGCCGAGGGGAGCACGCCAATGCACGAGGCGGCAGGGACGCCGAGATTCGAGGCTCAAGGGGATACGCCTGTCTACGAGGTGGATGGCCGCCCGCGTCACCACATTCACGAGGCAGAGGGCAGCACACCGATATATGAGCTCCCGGCGACTTGACCAAGCAGAACATACGACTGCGGTGCACCTAATGCTTTGATTCTCATTCGATGTATATATTGCATACCCGTGATACATATTTATAGACGCCATATTAACTGGGACTGCAAACTCTTTGAAACTCGACCCCCGAAGCAAGATGGACTCTGGCTCTGAAAAGGAATGCACACTGCAGCCTTGTGGCGTATCGCTTATCGACCATTTACCCCTCCAGCCAAGGACTCGCTCAAATTCCTCGTCAACTTCATCGGCAGCAACATTGCAGGGGTATCTCAGTCAGCTGTCCGTTTACAAGGCACAATTTGGATGCAGTATACCTGCAATCTGAACTACTAGTATTCAAAGCTGGTGCTCACTTTACCATAATGATGCTTTCAAGATACCACCGGTCTCGGCATTCTTGACGATGCTGGCGTTCCCAAGTTCAAACAAGTCAATATTTGCCTGACTGTGTTGCTCAGCTTGTGATGAAGAGCTGAAGCGTGTCCGGAAGGTTGAGAGGCCTTTTAAATTCTTCTTTGCCATGCTGGATTATTGTCATGCTCCGTTCAATCGTCACACTCTCGCCAAGCTGAATCAAATCTATTCTTGAGTCCAAAGTGGTGTAGCGTGCGCAAAACGATGCTCACCACAGTCGCGGTCCTCAAAGTTCAGGGTTGGTGGGCGCACTGTGCAGCTTCAGCTGAAACAGGATCGTCACGGACCTCCTTTCATATCAACACCGAACTGCACCTCCCAAAACTTCCCATCGCCGGGGTTCTCTGTCGTCTTCTATCCGAATGCCAATCTCAGCTCATCAAAGTTCCTATTCTGTCCCAAAATGAGACACTCGATAACGTGCGCAACTTTGATCAGGCTGTGTCCGATAGCCGTGGGCGCCACCCATCTAAGGACGCAACCGAACCTTATCTGCCCTATCCCCTCGGTCGGGGCCTGGCCTTCATGTCCTATTGACATAGCTGGTACCGTCGACGATACAGGCGTCTCAAATCAGGACTCTCAATGGTACAGAAGCGACGAGTGTCATCGAGTCGGTTCTGAAGAGTTCTGCGCCTTTACACAGCCCTCGTTCAACGCCGGCCACGGCATAGCCTTGGTCACAACCGCTGAAATACTCCAGAAAATGGTATCTCTACCAATTTTCAATGATACGAGGACACAAAAGCTTGCATGGACGCAGTCCACTAGCCCTGCCTACCGAGACGAACAAATACCGGGCAAAGGCATCGGCCTGGTGGCCACAAGGCTTTTGAGAAACAATGAGGCTTTCTTAAGCCGTGCGCCGATCGTGATGGTGGATGACCAAGCCTTCAAGCGCCTGGGTCGAGCACGCCTTACAGAATTACTCACACAAGCTATCGGCGATTTGCCACAGGCCTATCAAGGAGAATATCTCAACCTGACCACACACACAGATGTCGAGACACACCAGGAAAAGGTGTATGAGATTTTTATGAAGAATGACTTCGTCACCCCGGTTCAAGCGGGGGACAACATAGAACTTCATTCTGTCTTTCCACAAGGTCAGTCCCTGCTTCATCGTACCGACTGGATGAGAATCGGGCGGACGTCGCTCCCAGGCCTCGAGCGCCAACTTATGCAGCTGTATAGTTTCCCGTCTGAACCACGCCTGCCGCCCTAACTCGAAATACACTTTTGACGCATCCACGTTGACCCAGTCGGTCTTCGCAGCCCGCGACATCGCACCTGGAGAGGAGCTCACGGTGACTTACTTTGAGTAAGCACGCACCCAGCCTATTGCCAACTAGCTTTTTAAATTGTAATAACTGTGGTTGAAAAGACTTTGACTGAAATGCTCTGAATCAGCTCCATCCAAACACGCTCACAGCGGCAGATGCTCTCAAAGCATGGGTGGGGTTTCCAATGTACATGTCCGCATTGCTCGGCAAGTGAGGAGGCGATCATGGAGTCGGATGACAGAGTTGAGCAGATTCTCACGTTGCAGAGAGATCTTGACGATTACTCTGCCACGTCGGCCGCAAGTCCCGAGAAAGCAGAGCTTCTGGTGAAGTTATTCGAAGCTGAAGGCCTTGTCACCCGAATGGTCGAGGCGTATTACCGGGCTGCAATCGAATATAATTCCGTCGGCACCTCAGGTGAGGCTGTCAGGTTCGCCACACTGTGCATTGAAGAGGGGAAGGTCCTGGAGAACTCCATACGTCCTTTCATGGACAACATGAGGGAACTGGTACGGGACCCATCGGCTCATTGGTCGTGGAAGTTTCGCCTGAACGCGAACGCTAGATGAAGCAAGCCAAGGTGTCCAGATCCCCTCCTCACCGGTGGGACAAACGTAATTTTTAAGTCAGATGGGTTGTACAATATAACCACTACGTGCCTATGGCGAGTGTGGCGTCACACTTTGCACTAATAGTGCAGTGTGAAAATCGCGACATGAGTCTTCGCACAAGGAGTAATTGAATCGTCTCAGTGCTCAAAGAACACTGCGCACCTGGGCAGGGTGGAACACCCAATGGAACGAGAATCCCTCCTAGGTATAAGGTAAAAAGACCTATAATTGTATTCTTCTAACTACATTCTATTTAACTGTGTTACCCTTCTATAACTAGTCCTTTTCCTCCTTCAGCCCCCTTCTCAGCCTCTTAATACCCTTACAGTCTACTTTTAAAAGCTTAGGGCTTCGGCCACACTATATTCATCCTTTTAACTATCTATCTATCTATCTACTTAGTTACTTATTTCTTCCCCCTAGACCTTATATATAAAGTATTTAACAGCTTTATATATATCTTAATAGTTATCTTATAAAGGTACTTTAAATTACCCCTTTCTTTCTTTACTTGAATTATACTTATTTATTAGTTTAAAAAAACCTTTATTTTTACTATAAAACTATAAATATAAAGGAGAACTAGACTATTATACTTTCTTTTTATTATTTTATAAACTATTTTCCTTTCTTTCTTTAAAGATTTTAAAGCTATCTTTTAAAAGTTTTAAATATAAACTATTTTAAATCTTTTCTTTATTTTAACTTCTTTTAAAATTAATATCTATATACTAAAATAAGAGTTATTATATTTATTTAGTAAAAGTTTTCTTATTTAAAAGTATATTTTTATTAAAAGCTTTTAAAATTATATATATATATATATTAGTAGTAGAAGACTAAGTTTTTAATTAGAATTTCTTTTATAAAACTATTTAAATAAAAACTATTTTAAAAAACTATTTTAAAAAACTATTTTTACTTTACTATATAACTACTAGATTATTAACTAGCTTTTAAGTTATATATTAATAACTTTAGTTAATAATATTATTAAAAGGAGTTCTTTTTAGCTTTATTTATAGATTATAAAGCTAAAGTTATATATTTATATATTTATTATATTTAACTACTATTATTAATAATATATACTTTTTTAATATTAAGTTTTAAATATTTATAATTATATAAAGGTATTATATAGTTATAATTATATATAAAATAGAAATAGAATTAGTTAAAAGTTTAAGTTTAAAACTATTAAATTTATATTTAATAGTTTTATATTTCTTTTAAAAAAAATAATAAGAATATATTTATAATCTTTTAATTTTTACTATTTATTTTTAAATAATTATTTTAAAAAATATATTATATTATAAAAAACCTAGTAGTTAATCTTTAGTTTTATTATTAAAAAGCTATTAGATTTATAAATTTAAATAATAGAGTATAATTACTTTTAAATAGTTTTAGTAATATAGTATAAGGAGATTATATTACTTAGTTTAATTAAATAAGTATATATTTATAAAGTAAAGCTAGAATTTTAATTAAAGTAGTAGTAACTTTTATTATTACCTATTTTAACTAACTTAAAACTTTAAGTTATATAATAATAATACTTTAATATAATATTTAATAATATTAAACTAAGTTATTTATAACTTATAATAGCTTTAACTTTAATAATATTAATATAAATAAATATAGTTTAATATTATAGCTAAAAGATTAGTTTATAAAAGTAAATTAGAAACTTATTATTAAATTCTCTACATAGGGTAACCTATTATTTTAGTATAAAAGATATATTGGCTTACCTTTCTAGGGAACTTACTGTTGTTCCAGCTTAATAGAGGAACTTAAAGAATACTAATAGTCTATGGAACGAGAATCACGGTATGAGTTCCTAAACTAAAATAATAGCAATTGTATGTGCCTAGCGGGATCCAGCAATCAAACGGTAGCATGAACCAAGCCATATAATAGGAACGTTGGACTATTTCGTGACTTTGTCGAAGTCCACCTGGCTCTACGACCTTGCAACCGCTGCTGGCACTCGCACGCGTGTAGTCTATGCATTGTTGTCGAGCTAAGCTCTTCGAAAGATACCCTTCGTCGCCACTCTATTCAAATACTTTCATCATTTATGTGCGTCGACCTCGTTGACACATAGTTTCACGACGAGCGCCTCATACGGATTGATGTACATTGTAGTGTCTTCTCTGCTCTGGCTTGAAGTTTACAGGACAGCAAAATTATTTCCCCCAAGCCAGTCAAGGGATGTGATTACATGAATAGCCCCCACGACTTGATTTGTGTTTACCTGAAGCAGTGTCTCGATTGAGTTACTGAGCAGTGGGGCATACTTCTCCAATTTCAACAAGCGAACAGGCACATCCTTGCCTAAATGTGTGACTTGAGTCCGGGATGGTTCCAGAACACCACAACTCTAGCGTTGAACAGGACTCGGTCAGGGAACGCGGTGGTCCTATTACCGAAGCTAACGGCATTGCCATTGACCGGAGAGCGCCAAAGGGAACGCCTGGAATGCCAGAATCACCATGTCCGTTCTACTCGGTCTTCTCTTTGCCCGCTCCCAAATTCATGCATGGGTTCCTATAGGTGCGCACGTACTTTTTGCCCCTGGACTGACAAGATACAAAATGTGCTTCATTATATTATGTCTAAGGCAAATGCCTTAGAACAGGTGAAATTTGTGCAGTTTGAGCTACGGCACAGGTTCAAATCTAGGATGTGTTCTTGGGCCATGAACACGGCCACCGGATATGGTCGTCGATAATGTGCAGAGAGGCCGGATACGTCGGAAAAGGAAATGATACGTAGCATGTAGGACACTTCGCGTGCCCGAGTGGTAGAAGGAACGCATGCGCCTTTGCCCTTCACGCACCCGAAAGACCACCTGTAGACTGTGATGGATTGAAGTCGCATGTGGTCCGCTGCCGGCTGTCAGCCCAATTCAAGGAATGAATTTATGAGGGCAGACAGCATAGCTGATAAATCAGTGACGCGCATGAGGAGCAAGCCCTGATGACAAGAAGGCCTCACGTAATAAACAGAGCCATGCGGTGTGTGTGCCCTTGGTACCTTGCGGCACGGGACCAGTTGAGTGGACACGGCGTGGACACGGCCAAGAGATGTCGTCGTCAGGCACGCCGCCGGGCTGCCACTTCGGAGCAGAAGCTGATATCCGACGGGAAGGCTCCTTCAGGCCTAGGAGGGGCTGGAGGGCCGGTCAGGCTGGACCACTCGAGCAATTTCCGGGGCTAGGTGCATTGGCAAAACGGGGGCAGCCAACCCATAGGCAGCGAATGAGCGGATCGGCAGTTTTAGCCAAGCTGGGCTGGGGCTGGTGGCCATTACCCCAGACATGCTGACATCCGGACACGAAAGCGTGGGGGAGGAAGCAGGAAGGGGAGGAAAGTGGGACCTTTCAGGATGTTTCCCCAGACTTATTACCCCAACCTTGGGGCGGGCAAGGCGGGTTCGTCTTCCCCACACTTTGGAGGCAAGGAGGGTGTGGGCCGCATTGTCCCTGTCAAGACCCAGGCGTGCCAGGTAGTGCCACCGACAATCATGCCGTGCGTGGCACACCAAGGCAGGTACATGAACCGATGATGGCTGATCGTTGCCTCCCCTCATCCGGCAGCAGGGGACTAGAAAACAATCACTTTTCCCTTCCGCCCTCCCCCTTCCCTCTCCTGCCCTGCTCCTGTGCCCTGTCCAACCTTTCCCTCTTGTCGCACAGTCTCCTTGTCGTGACCTTGTCGTGACCTTGTCGTGACCTTGTCTCCAGAGGGCCTTATTTGCAGCACTTCACCATGGGCGACAAGATAGATGACCTCCCGGCGTCGGAGCACATCCATGACCATGACATTATCGGTGATGAGAAGGCCATCGCCGAGACGGCCGACCACTTGCGCAGGCTGTCGCCAGAAGAGCTCGAGGTAGAGAAGAAGCTCAGGAAGAAGATAGACGTCCTCATCATGCCACTCTGCGTGCTGGTCTACCTCATGAACTACATCGACCGGTGAGCACCTCCCACCCGGCTTGCTCCAGCTCATATTCAACCCCCCAGCCTCGCATGGCTCTTGCTGACGGTAAAAGAAACAACTATGCCGCCGCTCGGCTTCAAGGTCTCGAAGAGGATCTGAACATGACAGACCAGCAATATCAGATCGGTCTTTCCACCCTGTTCGTCGGCTACGTCCTGATGCAGGTCCCGTCCAACGCCATGCTTAACTATGCTGGGCGCCCGTCTTGGTATATCGGCTTTTTTGTACGCACTAATCCCTCAAGCTTTTTTCCATCAGGTCTTGTAGCATCCGCCCAGAGCCTTGGAAAGCGCTAATCTCGGGGTGTTTTGCAGGTCATCATCTGGGGCTTGGTGTCGCTCCTGACCAGTCAGGTCAAGACTGCGGGACAAATCATAGCCACCCGATTTATTCTTGGCTTTGTCGAGGCTCCCTTCTTCCCCGGCATCCTGTTCTATCTTTCCAAATGGGTGAGTCCACGACAACACACTTCACTGTGCAGTGCAGTGCTAACACAGCACAGTACACCAAGGAGGAACTCTCACTACGCATGGCCATTTTCTACTCAGGCTCCTTGATCTCAGGTGCCTTCGGAAACCTCATCGCCGCCGGCATCCTGAACGGTCTGGCAGGGGCACGCGGCTACTCGGCTTGGCAGTGGCTCTACATCTTGGAGGGCGCCATCACAATCTTCTTCGGCATTCTCGTCTGCCTCATCCTGCCCGACTTCCCGGATACCTGGAAAAAGCTGTCCGAAGACGAGAGGCGGGTGGCCACGCGCCGACTTGCCATCGAAGCCTCCGAGGCCGACGTCGACGAGGCCGGCGGCATGTCACAGCTCCGCGGCATCAAGCTAGCCCTGACCGACCCTAAGACGTACCTCCTCGCCTTGGCCTACCATGGCCAGACCGGCGCTGCTGGTATCCAGAACTACTTTCCCACCCTTACGCAGACCGTCGTCGAGGATCGCATCCACGCCCTGCTCCTCTGCGCCCCACCCTATATCTTCATGGTGTTCTACTCCTTCGTGCACTGTCGAATCTCGGATAAGTTGGCCAAGAGATTCTGGTTCTTCACTTACCCAATTCCAATCACGATCGTAGGCTTTATCGGTACGTCGCCTGCCAGTCACTCACTCATCCCCTCCCTCCTCCCCAGTGCCTTGGGCCTGACACAAACTAACTGGGCCGGTCCTGCACAGTCTTCATGACCGTCGATAACTTTGGTGCTCGATACTTCTCCTTGTTCCTGCAGATCTTTGTCTTTGCCCTGAACGGCATCATCTATGCATGGATATCCTCCTCGATCCCCCGCCCGCCCGCGAAACGCGCCGCCGCCCTGGCGTTTATCAACTCAGTAGGCAACGCGGCCTCGATCTGGACGCCGTTCACATACAAGACGAAGGATGCGCCCCACTACAGGCCAGCACTGGGCATCTGCATAGGTCTGCAGGTCCTCGCTGCCGTCTGCGCGCTTGCCCTGAAGTTCCTACTCGAGAAGCAGAATGCTCAGCTTGCGAGGATGGAGAACTCGGATGCTCAGCTCACAGAGCGTGATGTCAAGAAACTTGAGAAAACTGCCCAGGTCGAGGGTGTCACGGTCGCCGAGGCCAGGGCTCTGCAGAAGGGCTACCGTTATATCATATAAGTTGCTGTCTTTTGAGTGGACACTTGAATGCAGATGAATATCTTGTCAAGCCGTGTGCAGGATAATCTAGTTGAGACGTAGCACAAGAGAAAGAAGCATTGGACTCCTCTTCATAGGCCTGGCCGTGGATGCTCCGGAAATGGCCGTAGACTTCCCCAAGGGTAAATGTTTGACATTAAAGATACGCCTTAGGAGCCAAAACATATGTACTCTACCCAGGTAAGAGTCTCAGGGTGACCTCCAGCTAATCTTCGATTTCTCGGGTAGCATGAGGACAAGGTGGTGAAAGGGCGAGCCGAAGGAGTGGGGGAAAGAGGACTGTCCTGCTGGCAAAACTACTTCCTATCGGGATGATACCAGAGGAAACACTTCTGTTGCTAGCCATCGCAATCTGAGAGTGTTGTTGATAGGATTTAGTCAGGTGCTACTTGTGATGACTGGTCTAGTGGAGCTGGTCTCAACGAACCTCGTCTGTGCAGCTGTCACGAGCGTTGCAGTTGTATGAAGGACCTACCTCCAGCGCTGCTGGGGGATATGAGCAGCGGGTCGAGGACTGAAACCACCTGCCTGCTTTGGTGAATATCGGGACTTAGAAGGGCCTTGGAAGGTCTCAGAGCTTTCTGAGAGAGGCTAGAATAAGTCGGCGTATCAAGATGGTAGAGGAAATGAAAGCCTGTACTGTATAATCTACAACAAGCCATGAGTGATCACTAATTCCCCGAGAAGCCGGGCACCATAATGCCGAGTACCTAGGGAACATCACAGATACGACGCCTTGATGTTTATCCTAGACTTCAGGATATCAAACTGCCAGTCTGAGGCGTGCTGATAGAATTATGAAATGGATCAAAGAAAAGAAGGGTTGATCTCCGTCTGCGCGCCTCCTCGGTGAAGTATAGTCATCTCTCATTTCTCCAATAGCTCCAATTAGAGTTGGAACAAATAAACGCAACGTCCAAGACTCAAGAGATCATTGGTGTAGTTTCACTGAGCCTTGCCCGCCTCTTTCAGCACCACATAGCACTGCTTAGGCTTGTGCGTCAGGCTATCGAAAGCTTCGAATCCCTTGAGCTTCTCCGGCACCGCCTCGAGGTCGAAACTCCACACCAAAAGAACAATGAAGACCCTCATCTCCAGATACGCCATCTTCTTCCCAAAGCAACCCCTGATTCCACCGCCAAACTGCAAGGTGGGCCCTGCGTGGGCATCGAATGTCTCCACCCCCTTCTCGTCCGTCTTGATCCATCGCTCCGGCTTAAAAACGGTGATGTCGCTGATATCCCAGAGGGGGACCGCACGGTTCTTGAAATCCCGAGACGACTCCGACCGCGCGTGCTCGGGGATAGTCTCGTTGATGGTATTAGGAGCCATGTAGCCTGGCCCATTCGTCAACATGAAGACGTCGACACCCTTGGGGATGCGGTGACCCAGTAGCGTCGTGTCATGCACCGCCGTCCGCACGATTCCAGCAGCCGTGCCCGCGCACCGCGACATCTCCTCTACCACGGCGTCCAGGTACGGGATGTTGGTTGTGGTGATCTGCTCGGCCGTTGGGAAACCGTTCTCGTGCCCAAAGTGCTCCTGCAGGATGCCGCGCAGCTTCTTCACCACCCGCGAGTGGTTCCCCACGTGCTTGACCGTCCACATGAGCGTCGTCGCGGTCGTGTCGTGGCCCGCTATGAGGAACCCAAACATCTCGTCCTTGGCGCTCGGGCTCTCATACTGCGGCTCGCGGTTCTCCTTGGCTGCGGCTTGTGCTTCCCGGCGCACCATGTGGTCCGTTGCGGACGTCACATCGGTGAACTCGCCGGTCTTGTCGTCGAGGCTGAGCATCCGGGACTTCGCGTCCTCAAGGCGCTCGCGGATGAGCTGGTCCTTGTGGGCTCTGGCGCGACGGTAGGATGGCGTGAGGGAGATGAGCCAGTGAGTCTGTCTAGGCATCGGGCTGGTCACACATGAGTCGAGTGTTTTAGTTATTATCTTCATCGAGAGCTAGTGGTGATGTTAGTCCTGCCACGGGTCCTAAAGTGTTGTATTCTAGAACATTCCAGGACATGAAAGACGGGGATCCGTAACAGGTCAAGAGTGACGCTTACCACGGCGGAGTTGTACTCTGGCGTTGGAAAACCCATGGGCTGGTCCGCTTTTGCAGGAGGGTCAAATTTGGGGTGGGCGCTCAAGAATTCAATTTCGGTTGGTAGGCACTCCAGTTGGCTACCGAAAGCAACATCCCAAACTAGGAAACTAATGTCAGCACCTTAAACTCGGATTCCACACTCATGGTGGTCTGCATGGTGCTTACTCGAATCAAGAGCCATGTGGTTAATATCGTCAGTAACGGTGAATGCACGCCCATTGCTGGCACTGCTCTTGAGGCGCCAGAGATCCATCAAATTCAGGATATGCCTGTGGAGGGATGGTGCTGCAACCTGAGGGAGTCAGATGTGAGCAGCAAGAGATTCCCTTTAACACATAGCAGCCATGTCTTACCTTGTTAAGGAATCCAGTGGTCATTGTGTCAGCCAACAGGCGGCGGCCCTGCCTAAACTTGTCGTTGGTCGACTGGATGATATGGTGGTTCGGCACTGGAAGACCCAGATTTAGCGACCATGGTTCCAAGAACGAGACTGTAGGAGTTTGACGCCGTGAAGAAAATGCTGCCTGAGGGCAATGATCTGCCCCCTGAGCGCCCGCCCGTAGAATACAGTGGCTTAACATGAGGGGCAGGATAGCCTGCGAAAGATTTCTGGGATCTACTCACACACTCCGCCAAAAGCATCTAATGGCTCATCATGTCAGTTAATTCTGGGAGCTCAAAGTATGTTCATGATGTCGGTACGGACCTTTGAAGAAATTAGAGCGATCAAAGTCTTTGGCTCGGCGCAGCAGGACGTCTTGAGCCTCGCGAGGATCTGTTATGACGACAACTGGTTGAAAGAAAGGCTTCAAGAAAATTTGGACAACTGGTGAATTCAGTTCCAATGACTGGGCTGTCATCCAATCGAAGACTGTGGAGTGTTTTTGCTTGTGCTTGACCATTGAGGGCGCATCGCCAAACATTCGGCTTGCGGATGCTTCATGGTAGGGGATGCCTGGGATAGGCTTGGAAAGGGCAGCACGATATAGGGCGTACAGAAGTCCGATGACTACACCCAACACCCCATATGTCGTGGAGCTGTAGAGGAGTGGAGAAGACATGCTCATGGTATCGCGTAGTACAAAGACGTTGATGTTTTTGTTTTTCTTTCCCACGTGACAATAGTTCAGTAACCTCAAGGATCGGGAACCGGAGAGAACGGGAGCAAAGGACATGCTTCATTTATGCTTCTCCTACATTCCACACGAGTGCGACTCGGTCGAACCCAAGACCGCCGGCGGTCCGGGCGTCAGCAGTAGCCAGTTGGCCTTGAAGCCAACTACAGGGTACAGAAAGACCGTGCCGGCAGATCGTCCACAGTTGTGGTCTAAATATACGAGGGTCGGCTGCCACCACGGGCCTGATCCATGATATTGCTTGACGGTGTCGCTGGTGAAGCCCCACTTGGCACATAGCGCTTCCTGCGTGACGCGAAAAGACCCTGTCACCATTGGTCTTGCCCAGGTACGCTTAAGACGCTTTGTGTGAGCTAGCGGCCGTTGGCAATGCGACACAAGGCAGATACAATTTGGCTGTCAGCATTTGGCGTGACTCCTGTGATCCATCCATCTTCCAGCTCTCTACCGCATTCGGCATCATGACCCGGCACGTATCAACTCAAAAGCAAATACCTCGAGTTGTACAACAGTTCCCATGAGCCTCTTCCCAACCAACAGCAGCCAGCTGGGAGATTTGATCCCGAAGGAATCCGGACCAAGCAGATGGTACTCGACGCCATGTCTTATATCCTCTGTGTTCTGTTTGGTTCACTCTCCTTTTATGGAATGGTTCGAGCAACCTTAGGGCCAACATATCTGGATCGTGCCATGCGGCATGCCCAGGTGGAGGCGACCATGTCTGCCACGCCGCCAGGCTGCAACATGCCTCCCATGCCGCAGAACCAACGACGAAACAAGAATCGCATAGACTCTGCTAGGCATCTCTTTCTAGCGAGGATTTGCAAGAACCTCGGTCTAGTAAGCTCGGCCAGGGCTCCTCTGCTGGAATATGGATCCAAGTCTGGGTGGTGGGCTTCATCTAAGCAGCTCAGCTCAAGAGCTGATATCCCCAAGTCACTCCTGATTTTCGGTTGATTCAGAAACTCGGTCTGGACCCTCAGGTTGATGACATGGCGGTGCAATAATGTACGAGGTACCGCCAAGACCGCAGGCATATAGGCCGGGGGCTGGATATCTACTTAAGTTCTTACACAGTCAAGACAGTACGGAGTAAGCTGCAAGTGGGCCCTCGGACCCTAAACGCAAGGGCTTGCCAAGACCCGCTTATCACGATAACCAACGTCAATCCAGCGCGTCTGGACTGATTGGTGTGGTTGAAATTTACACGTCGCCCAATTCAGTGCGCAGCATCACAAGCAGTCACCCCCCGTGCGATTGGAGACCATGGGCGTTTTCGAGGGAAAGTTCCCGCAGTGGGCATATTTGATCGGCTATAATACCATCTCGGCCCTTCTCTGGATCTTTGTTCTCGGCAGGACCGCAGCGCTCGCCCTGAGCAGTGGTTTGAGCCAGGTGTATCTGTTTCCCAGCGTCAGGATCACGCTCCTGCTCACCCAAAGCCTGGCAGCACTGGATATCTTGCACTCCATACTAGGTACACTCAAAGCCCTGTTGCGTCATACAAGAATCCTGGCTAACACATCTACAGGTCTTGTCAATGCCCCCGTCCTCACCAGTTTCGTTCAAGTCGCTGGTCGAAGCACAGTCCTCTGGCTCGTCATCGAGAACTACCAGTCCTCTGCTCTCAGTCCATTCTATGGCTTGATGGTTCTTGCTTGGAGTGCTGCAGATGCCATTCGATATCTCTACTTCGCCACAAAACTTGTTGGCGGCCATCAGTACGGCAACCTAACCTGGGCTCGGTACAGCGCTTTCTACGTCCTATATCCGCTCGGCATCGCTGGCGAGATCGGCGTTGTATATAATACTGTGTCAGAAGCCTGGAGGCTCGGATATGACTCCCACGCGTGGGCTTACATCGCCGCATCACTGATTTACATCCCGGGTAGGTCTCTCCGAGGCGCGGTATAGGCTGAGCTTGCTAATGCGCTCATAGCTGTACCTACTCTTTTCAGCCACATGACACGGCAACGGAGGAAGGTGTTTGCTGCTGGAAAGAATTGAGAACAGATCGCTGAGCTTCATTGTGTATATGACTGCGGCCGATTGTCCTGACGTGTCACGGCATCCCAGCTAGACATCGCACGGTGGAAGAACATCACATGCCATCTCCATACGACGCGCCATCAACCGCTCGATTGACAAGTAAACGCCGCCCTAAGCGGGATCCTCGGGTCCCACAACATCTGCAACATCACATGCACCGAGTCGGCCGCAGCCAATCCAGAATTTGCGTCACTTTTTCCTTCGGATATATACATTGTAGCCCATATTTCAATCAGCACAGATTTGGCAGTCATCGCGACCGCGTGGACAACGCCGTCCGACCTGAACACTCTGGCCGTTGGACGAAACATTGCGTATGTGAACTGATTGATTTGTCAGAAATTGGTCCAGGATCTTTCCATCAACTAGTAATCAATAAGCTGCCAGTAAGTTTTCAGCCCAGCACCATGCTGTGCAGTCTCTGCTGCGAAGCTATCTGGGCCCAAGGCATCCCGGGACAATATGTCTATTAGGACCTTCATGCCGGGCTACCCAAGCGATGGAGGTCCTGCTTCTGGTCAGCCATTGCTCGCCACTGTGTTATCTTTCCGTCATTTTACCACATTGATGCTGGTGAGTTTCTTTTCTTTAATACTCAGCGAACTCGACATACCTCAGGTCCGGGTTGCCCTGCTTTCGCTCGTTTCGGTAGACCACATAGAAAATTCAACGGTCATGGTTGGAACGAGCTTTGCTCGGGTGTCCGCTACATGGCCACAGTATCTTTTCAC
>JUJX01000234.1:0-61406 GCA_000800745.1 Diaporthe longicolla | reverse complement strand
CCCCCCCCCGAGGTAAATTTCTATATATATCGCTGGGTCTTTGCGTGTTTGCCACTGTGTGAAGGGGCCGTACGCCTTCGGGATGTATGCGGAGTATCAAGAACGCTACCGGGTAGGACAGGCCCTGAGACTACCCTACCATGGGATAGGCTTCATAAATATAATGGAGGCAGGCAAGCTACATAGCATCATACCATTTCATGAAAATGTGGCTGTGTTATGGTGACAGTGTAAGTGACAGTGTTCATATTCGGAGGGCACATACATGTCTTTTGACTGTTGACAGTTGCCACCCGATAGCCGGCTGCCGCAAGAGCTTAACCTGTACGGTTTGCATCTTACCCAAGCACCTCATCACCTTATAAGCAGACCTTCAACCTACACACCCAAATCCAGTCCCATCTAAATGCCTCCTTTTGAGACCCTCTTCAAGTTCATGAGCCCAATTGTCACCATGTACGAGTATCCCGAGAACCCGACAGCATCATCAAAGTAAGGAACACATGCCTGCCCGGGCACGCCAGCTCTCTCCCCCTTGGGGGGCAATCTCTTCGACATCAACAGCGATAAAGATAAAGCCCCCGCCATCAATGCGAGTCAGCCCAAGCCCCTCGGCCGACCTCCTCTGACATCGACGGTGACGAAGATGATGCCGCCGCCATGCTCCCCCACTATGTTCACCTCGCCCACATTTACCAACCAAACCAGGAAGTACATGGGGACCATTTACTTGATAAGTAGACTCGTTACTACTGACAATTAGATGATCCTATATATTCACGGGCTTCGGCCACACTGTATTCATCCTTTCAACTATATAACTATCTGTCTACTTAGTCACTCGTTTCTTCCCTAGTAGCCTAGAGCCTATATATAAACTCTTTAACCTCTTTATATATATCCTAGTACTTTTCTTATAGATATACCTTAAAATTCTTCTTTATAATTAACTTAAGAAAGTCTTTATTATTTATAATAAAAGTATAAATATAATATAAAGTTAAAGCTATATACTTACTTTTGTGTTATATTTTTTTAATACTAGGTCTTTAAATATTTACTATTGTGTAAAGGGACTGTATGCCTTTAGGACGTATATAGATTAAGAGTGCAACTGGATATACCACATGCGTAGTAGGTCATTAGCACGAAGAAGACCGGGAGCTTGTCGGTGCATTCTGATCTTAATTAGTCGAGGTGAAGTGATCCTGCATTGCTAACTTACGGTCAATCCATTCACCTCGCATTGCGAATTGATCTAGGTCTCACCTCTGGCGTAGTTCTCAAGATGGTATGTTTCATCGGAACGCTGTTTTAGTGTACTACTCGCTTCTGTTTCCATGAAGATGTCTGAGCGCAGATTGGCCCAAGGACTAAACTTAGCCTTCGCACCGTGCGATCGCTCCGCAGCGGATTCCCTTTAAATCTGATGTGCTGAACACCATGGGCCTTTTCTGCGTCGTTACGCAAAGTCACCGTCATATATAAAGACGGCCAACCCTTGTGGTTCAATGGCAAAGGACAACGAGATTCTCGACATGGCCAAAACTGACTGACATGGTGTTTGGAAATGAAGCTTTGAGTAGCTCTTGGGCCTTTGCAGGCACACCAGAACCGAAATTAGTCATACGCTCTGGCGTTTATCCCGGGCCAAGCCTCGTTTGGCAGCTGCCACTCAACGCCGATAGTACATGGGACGGGTTTCAGGTGTCGATACTCTGGGGTTATACGAAAGTAATACGAAAATTGTGGCTTTTGACACGAAACAAACAGGCCATGCCACACGGCTTGCAAAATGATGTGGCTGTCTCTTGTCTCCCACACGGGCGAAAGAAGTATTATCCTCGACTCGGAGTTCATCTTCGTACGCTGAAGGCCGCTGGGATGCGGCGCAATGACCTCAATCGTGTATATATATACAACGATGCCGCGCGAATGAAATTTTGGTCACTCGACAACAAGCGAAACACCTCACTTCTTCATCTTTAGTCACAGCAGTGTCAACCTTGAGGCACTTTGAGCAGAAGACTGCAGCAGAGCCAACATAAAATGCCTTCCGAAGCTACCATCATCACGGCCCTCGCGACAGGTGTCAAAGAGGAAGCTGTCATTGCCTCTCTCCATGACCATGACGTCTACATCAAAATCACATGCCCCCACCTCATTGACTACAAGAAGGTCTCCGGCGAGCCGGTCATCGGCGAAGCCTGTGTCTACGAAGTGACGGACAAACGGCCGATTGGGCAAACGACATTTCGACTAACCCTCGTCAACCAGCTTAAGGGTATTGACGCCATTGTGGATGGGAAGGCCCCCACGGGCTCTATACATATTGAGAGCAAGTGGTCTGTCACATCCGACCGGATCGAAGAGAGTATTGCTATCGAAAGCAATGCGATCATGAAGAAGATGATCAAAGGAAGTGTGGAAAAGAGTCACCCCGAACACCACCAGAACTTTGTTCAAGCAGCCCGGGCCTGAGTTTGATATTCCCCGCGAAGTCCATATCTTGTTGGTTTAGATGCCTGGACAGTGTAGGACGGATGGTAATTGGTAATAGCTACATGTAATTGTGCAGATGCAACCGCCTTGTGTAAGAGAATCGATTCAGCAGCTGAATTTCTCAATGTCATTTTACTTTTACCACCGTGTCTGCATTGTCATCAGTGGATACGGTACATTGGAACACGCCATGCTCCCCTTTCCCCTCCTCTTCCGGGGATGTTCCTCTTTAAGCCTTCTCGGTATCAATACCTTCCAACTCCTCTGTTCTAGATCGGCTGTTCGGGTCAAGGTAAGGCTTCTCACCAATACCCACAGTCCTATGTCCGAACCTCTCTCCCAGGCCCTCATAATCATTGGTGGCCGAGTGGAAGACGCTACGGTTGTCCCAGATGGCTGGTGACATAGTCAGTAAGCGAGAATGTTGCAGAGAGCGTGTTCGAACAGACTCACCAATGTCGTTGGGGTTCCTCCACTTGAATCTAACCTGAAGGTCGTGGTTGTCCAAAAGAACCCTCTCAAACTTGCGTAGAAGCTCGTCCGATTCCTCCTGGGTAAGCTCATTGATCCTCTTGGGGAATGGCCCCTGCAGCATTGGGAGTTAGCCATCAAAGAACCAGAGAATTAACTTTATATCAACTTAGTAAATAGTAAGTCACAAGGTGGCCGTAGCATATCTTAGACTTACAGCTCGTGAAGTCTTTGTTAAATAGGCTAAGAATGGCCTATGCTTATTCTTGAAGGGGTAAAAGTTGTATCCAGAAGCTGCTTACTATGGCGAAGACCGACTTCCAGCCTGTCACGGGATTCGTTCGCACCACTGGGTGGACGGCGATCAAGTCCCCTCCGACGTTGTGAGGGGAGCCCCTGGGTTCGGTGTAGATCTTGACATTCTCCGGGTCTGCCGCAGCAGCGCGGAGGAAGCCATCGCCGCTGAAGGTAGCTGTGAGGCCCTCAAAGAACTGCTGGTACTTCTCAGAGAACCGGTCGTAGATCTCATAACCGGAAGCCCAAAGCGTGTCACCTCCCGTCTTTGGGAGCTCGGTAAGACGAAGTGATGTGTAGTCCGCCGGATACGGTTCAAACTGTATATCAGAATGCCATTGCGCGGCATCGTAACGGCGCTTGTTGGGTTGCTCCTTGTGCCGGAACATCTTCTTCCGTGCCAGACTAGAAATATGGCTGACCGCATTATCACCCACTCCGAACTCTGACGTGCTGTTGAGCACCGGATGGATGTGCAAGGTTGAGGAAGATGGCTTTCCAACGAGCTGGCCCAGCCTGTCCACAAACTCCTTCTGGAGGTCGTCGGTCAGGTTGTCCTGAGAACGGAAAAAGACTACGCCTCGTTGGGAGACTTATGCATTCGTCAGCGAGCCCGCAAGAGGAGCACACACGAGGTACCAGGCAGACTCACTTGTGATTGCCACATCTCGCAGAAGCTGATCTGAGTTGGGAGCCTTGAGGAGGTCGTCAACGATATTGACATTCACAAACTCGCGGCCTATGACCGGCGTCGTGTCTTCAACAGTGAACTTGTCCAGGGCACCGCTGAGCTTTAAGGGCTCTGGGAAAGATTTCTTGTCTGCCGGGGCAGAGCCGACTACAAGATCTGAAGTCGCAGCTGGGGCCATGATGAGGTGCTGCACAAGGGTGGGCGTGGGTGTTTGGGCCTCTTGTCTCGTCAGGATGAATACGTGAACCTGATGTAAAAATGTATATGGAAGAAAGTCATGCAAATGAACTGCCTTTAAACACGGGAGCGCTGTATACATTTATAAGAGCCCCCCCCCCCACTTATTATGTGCACCCTTAGCACTCAGTGCTGTTCGTTTTGCGACATCCCGCTATCAGCACGCAATCCCGAGTCGAGAATTCGCAACCGCATTATGGCCCGGCGTGCCACTGGTTGTGAGGGGACGATCGATGCATCAGAAGCCAACACCCAACGCGATAGCGAATGAACGATAGCGTAATGCAATGCCAATGACAAATGCGGTCCTCCACGTACAACTTATTGCCAGATGATCCAAAATATCGCGCAGTTCAGGTTGCGGATGTCGCTCGGATGTCGTACAAGTTGCCTTCCTTGGGACCTTGGATACCACCTACAATGACTATCCAGGGCTGCAGGGACACCGCACCAGATGTCGCCATCGCGGTGTGTGGGGGTGCTCATTAATATTTGAGACAACTCCGGGCCCGGGCTCACTCGTCAGGCTCACAGCTCATATTCTCAGTGAGCACGGCATTGCAGTAACATGAAAGCGACTCTTCATGGTTCTGGGGAATGACTCTCTGCCAGAAAGGATAACAGAGAAAATCACACATAGTGAGACAGACGTCTTACTGATCCTTGCGCTAAAACGCGGTGTCGTGGTACAATGCCGCATCAAAAGCTTTAGGATAATTCAGCTTCACGCGCCCAGAGATAACTCTGGAATACTGCAGTTTTCCCCCCTCACCATCTTTGGCAAGCACATGTATGGGAACGTGAGATCATCATGTTCGCAGCCGCTACTACCGCGTGTGGCATCTCTCACTAGTACACTATGGAGATAAGCTCGTCCTCTTCTACTCGCTTCTTCTGGTTTTGTAGGTATGACTCCGACAGCTCCTGCGCTAGGTCATAGGTGGGAGATGCACGTGTTTGTTATCGAGGTACATTTGGACTTCGAGTTCAGGCTGCCTGCGGCCTTGTTTCTCCGACCGTTGTTGTCGGTAGGTGCTGCATCTGGGTAGATTTGCCTAACTAGGTATTTACTTTCTTGACCTGGTTACGGCCCTCGTCACTTGTGCTCATGTATTATGACTTTGACAAATTGACAGTCGCGGCATTACCAGTGAATCGACTAGCAGTAGAAACACAGAAAGGCAAGAGTTGCACAAATTAGGCATCTTGTACAGCACCCAAGCCGAATACAATCACATCTGCCTTGTCCGAATTTTAAGCAATTGCGTCTCGAGATCAGACTGCTAGAGCTTGGAAGCCATAGGCCATGCTTATCATGATATGTTCGTGTATTAAAGGCCTGACATGAGCGCGTTGAACCGTGGCCGAATGGTGCTCATCATAACCAGCAATGCAGATTGCATCCGTGGCTAAACCTACTGTGGTGGGAAGTCTCTACAGCTTTTATTTAATACGTCCTTTCCCCTCCGAATTGCGCTGTGGGATCCACTCAGACTCCTCTAAGCCTCATTGGTTCCGCTTCAATTCACTCCGCGCCTGAACTCCCTCGAGTGCCGTCGTCGTTGTCACTTCAGGCTGGCAGCGCGAGAGCCTACGTCTCATCAAACGACATGTTTTGACCCATAGACTCCTTCCTTTGGTGAGATAGTGCACTACTCTTCCTCATCCGCGTCGGCAACATCCTCCGCGCCCTCCTCCGCCTCCTCCGCGGCCTGTTCCTCTTCAGCCTCAGCTGCCGGCTTGCCGTTCTCCATCTCGACATCCACGTCGGTAGCTGTGCCGCCCTCCTTCTCCAAGCGCAGCCACTCGTCCCACTCGGGAAACAACTCCTCGTCACCTTCAACACCAGGAGCTCCGATGGTCTTCGCAACACGGCTCTTCTTGCCCTTTTCCAGGGACTCTTTCCACTTCTTGACCACGTCCGCAGTCAAACTGGGCTTATAAGTCTGTGAGAAAAGGACAGCCTCGGCGAGACGCTCGGTCTTGATTAGGATGTTAACACAGCCCTCGACATCTGCAAGGAGCCATTTCGCGGAGAATGCAACGTTGTGAGCGCCAGCTTCTTCGGCCTTGCTCGCCAGGGATGCCAATCCTTCGCGGTCGGCGGTCGAGGAGTAAACGAGTAGCAGAGAGCCAAGATCGTTGGCATGTGTGAAGCACTCGGCCGCCAGAGAAACATCCCAAGCAGAGAGAGCGGCGTCACCGACTAAGAAGCGTTTTGGTCAGTCATCGACTAAGAGAAGTAAACGCCGGGCAAGGGCATAGCTTACCAGTCTTCCACCGGTGCTCAACATCGGCCTGCTTGGCGAGGTCGAGCGCGATGTCCAGTCGGCTCAGCGCAAGGGCAAGCTCGAACTTGTGCTCAGGGTCCGTAGCAACATCCAAAGCGAGCTCCTTGTGGCCCTGGCCGTCCAAGAATCGGGCAACCTTGTTGAGCTCGCCCTCCGGAATTGCGGCAAGCAGCTCCTGGGCCGCCTCGAGCTCCTCCCGGAGGACGAGTGTCTGGTACTCCAGCACGGGTAGTGACAGGGCGAAGGACGTGATGGCGACATCCTTGTTGCAGAGGTAGATACGGGAGTCGCGCTGGATGTACCCAAGGATGTACATGGGCTGGTCAAAATGTGACACTGTGTAAGTTTGGTCGCCCACAAGGTAGTTCAGGCGGTTGGTGGAGTTCGTAAACAGGAAGCAGTCGCCAACCCACTCGCCGGTTCTCACGCTCTCGCTGATATCGGTGATGACCTCGAAGGCGGCCTCCACACCGTCGTCCTCGACCTGGCCGGACTGCAAGCCCTCCTGATATGCCTCGCGACTAAAGCGCAGGATGTAGCAGGTGTCGTCACAGGCCAGGGCGACCAGCTCCCCACTCTCACTCCAGTAGACCTCACGCGGCTCGACCTCGATCCGCCTCACTAGGCCACCAGTCGCCCAGTCGAAGAAGCTAATGCCCCCCTGGCCCTTGACACCAAGGAGGACTCCTCCGGCCACGCCGTCCGCCTGGAAACCGACGTCCAAACCGCCTTGCTTCTCGACAAAGTTCTTGAACACCTTGACGCTGGTCGGTGACTCACGGATGGCAAAGTCATTTGAGTTTTCCTTGGAGGCCCAGACAAAGTCCAACGCCGACCCGAATTGCTTGTTGCGCCACGCGAGCGCGGTGTACACGATGAATTCACCGTCACCGCAGACGGCGACGAAGCGACCGTTGGCTGAATGTGAGAGGGTGGATGGGTAGACTTCGCAGCTGCCCAGATCCTTGGTGGTGAGGTTGATCGGCACATTGTCCTTGGTGGCCTCGCCGCCCTTGATAATAGCCGACACCACCTCGTTGTGTTTGGCCCAGATCAGCTTGCCGGAGCCGTCCATCGAGACGGCGGGCTCTTCGCGGCCCAGCTTGACAACGACCGATCCCTCGTCATAGCCGACGGCGACACTCTGCTTGCCCCGCTGGTAGCTGACACACCAAGCCCGTTCCAGGCCATAGTTCAGGCTCTGCTCGAACCGGTAGGTGGCGGCGTGCCATATTCGTAGGGTTCCGTCTTCCGAGCCGGAAATGATGACGGGGAGCTCGGGGTGGTAGCATGCAAAGCTAACGTTGTTGGTGTGACCCTCAAGAGTCGCAATGAGAGACTTGGTCGTGTAGTCCCAGATCTTTACTGTCCGGTCGTCGCTAGTGGTAAGGAGGTATGGCTTGTCGGAATGTGGGTAGTAGTCGACGTGGTTGACGCCCTTTTGCTCGTGTGCCTCGAGAGTGAAGTTGGCCGTCGAAGACCCGAGGGACCAGATCTTGACTGTCCTGTCCAGACATGCTGACGCGAATGTGTTGGTATCTTTGGGGTTGATTGCCAGCGACATGACATAATGAGAGTGTCCCTCGAAGGTCTGCTGGCACTTCCACCCGAGGTCCCAGTTCCACAACTTGATAGTCATGTCGTCACTGGCCGTCAAGACGAAGGGCTGTGTTGGATGGACGCATATGGCGCGGATGTAGTCTGGGTGAGCCTCGAAGCTGGCGACCTTTTCTGATGTGTTGTAGTTGTGGACTCGTAGTTGGAAGTCGTCGCTGCCGCACACAATCCAGTTCTTGCGCGCGATGAACCGACCCGCACGGACGGGTACGTCTGTCAACTCGAATGTCTTGACGATGGCCTGCGTCTCGTAGCTCCAAATGTATACGTGGCCGCTGTAGAGGGTCGTGAGGATCCATGGCTCTGTAGGGTGGAAGTCGATGCCCTTGACACGCTCGCTCCGGGCAAAGAGCTGCCGCTGTGCTCACAGAGTAGTATTAGCGACTGTGTGACACCTCTTCCTGTATGCTTGGAGACGGGGTCGGGGAGAGCCCGCCTGCCAGGGATCGGACGTAGAGGCTGTGGTTCACCAATGCACACAGCGGTGCGCCCAGCAGTAAAGCCAGAAGCGGCTGTGCATGCTGTACTATGGATGCCATTCACGAGCAGCCGGACTGGGCCAGAGGTGAGATAAGACGGGAACGCGCATACCTTGACGTCGAGCCTCATGGTGGGCAGATGCTATCGGTGTCGGGGCTGCGTTCAGAAGGGGACAATGGCTCGTCGAGGATTCGGGCTGAGGGCGGTGGGGCGTATGTCGGTGGCAGACAAGCCAACATGGGGGAAGGGCTTCTCTTCCTTTGGTCAACAGGCTTGAGCTTGCTCAACCTAGGGCCTGATTGACGGGATGGACTGGTGTAGAACGAATGCGATAACAGGGGCCGGGACGACTTGGTCGGGCGGATGTGATGTGGGTAGCGTCCCCGTGTACGAATGGCAAGCTGCTGCCACGTCTCAGGGAGCTCTGGCTAGGTCCACTGCCAATTGAGATGTGGTCTTTGGGGAGCTCAGCCTTGAGCCCAGACCTTTGGCCTGAGGCATCAAATTTCGGGGGTCCGTACACAACGTGCCTTAGACGAACACCCCTGCCCCATTGGTTCATATTTGGGCTTGTGGGTCTGCCTACAACCGCATCCAACATGGGGGATTACCACAAGGGGGGAAAAGGCTGGGGTGCAATTTTATGGGAACTGCAACGTTGACATTACAGTTTTCGAATTTCAGCTGGCCAGCATTACCTCCGAATTGTCACCACAAAATGGAACTCGCAAGTTCTTGTGTTTGATGGTCGAGTGACAGACAAACCCTACATTCCAAGTCACGAACGCGGTTCTTCTCCGGATGAAGGCATGTGTATTAGCTGCTAACGACAGTAGAGCAGCGCACCCGTCGTTCCTACGTGATGGGTGCTCTCCACTCAATAACAACTTCGAATTCTGCACATTCCACGTTGTACTGCACAAGTTATTGCTTCATCAAATCTTGTTTACTTTGGTTGCTCTGTCCCGTGGCAGGACGGCAAATTCCCCTCCCCATCTGAGGTGATGCTAAGTACCAGACACCCAAAAGAAAAAGTGAAGCCAGCATCAAAAGGGTATGCATTCCGTTATCCCGCTTCCCTGAACACCGTACGATAGTAATCCCTAGCACTGCACTGAAACGCCAAATTTCGTCTCATCATGAAATCTGAACAAATGGGTAAAAAGTCATCTGAACAGCGTCTAGTCCTCGGCGTCGGCCTGGACCTTCTTCACGATGTCCACCATCATGGGGTACAGCTTCTCAGACTTCTGCAGGCCACACACCTCGGCGACAATGGAGTCGGCATCAAGGGACGCCATCTTTTGGGCGAGCTCCGCAGACTCCTCATCACCCTCAACGTTCTGGAAGCGGAGAGCCATCTCAGCAGCATCGAGGAGGCCGCTGCAGTCCTTGCCCTGCTCCGCGAGCGCGGCAGCGGGCCCGATGAATCGCTCCTTGCGACCGAGCTTGCGGAGGGGAGCACGGCCGACACGCTCGACGGCATCCTCGAGGTGGGGGTTTCCGATGCGGGAGATGATCTTCTTGACGTATGCAGCCTGCTCCTCCTCGGAGGTCTCGTGCTTGGAGACGATCAGGTCGGAGGTGTTGGCCAGGGCCTTCTTGACCTCGGCCAGGATCTCCTTGTCTTGGAGGGCGTCGTAGACGGTGCGCTTCTTGCGGTTGTAGCCGTGGTAGGCAGCGGTGGCGTGACCAGTGTTGACGGTGTACAGCTTGCGCTCGATGAAGGGCTCCAGGTGCTCGACCCAGTTGATGCCGTCGATAGGAGGGTGTTCGCCCTCGAAAGGCAGCTGCTCCACGACCCACTCGTAGAACTTCTCCAGCTTGACGTTGAGGCCCGCATCGGCTTCTTGCGCGGGCACGATTCTGTCAATAGCAGAGTTGGCGTAGCGGGCGCGCTTGTGGTGAGTGTCGAGGCGCTCGGCAGGGGTGTTCTTGGGGTCCTTGATGTGATCTGCCAGGGCGGTGGTGGCATTGATCATGTTCTCGCAGGCAATGACAGCGAGGGGCTTGAGGTTCTCATCGCGCTTGTCAATGCCCTGGGCGATGACGGGTGCGATGAACTTGAGGATGGTGGGGCCCACGGAGCAGGTGACAACGTCGGCAGTGGCGATCTCGTTGACAAGGTCCTCGGCGTGAGTCCTCGAGTTGATGGCGCGGTAATTTGTGATGATGTTTTCTGTTGTACCCTCAGTACCGACCTCGATGACCTTGTACTCCTTGGTGTTGTTCAGCTTGTCAACAACCTCGGGCACGACATCGGCGAAGACGACCTCATATCCGCTGTTGTGCAGGAAGCAGGCGACGAAGCCACGACCGATGTTGCCGGCACCGAAGTGAACGGCCTTGAGGGACTTTGAAGGTGCAGAGGCCGCCATTGTGAGAGGACTGTGGGGGAAGATGACGGAGCGAAGCGGGGTGTCTGAACGGGGATGTGAATGTGGGGTTGGAGGGTAGATGTAGCCCTAGGAGGAGGACTAGTTCAGAAAAAGCTGTTGTTGAGGGCTGCGACGAATGTGACTACCCGTCGTGTTGGGAGTGTTGAGTGTTTAGATGGAAATTGGATGTGATGGTTTGGAAGCATTGAGGTGAGGTAGGGGGGAACAAGTCAGGTTGAGGGAGGGAGGGAGAATGCATTTATGTATGACAGCAGATGGTGTGTGTCCGAAGGCGAAGGGAAGGCGAATGGAGGGGCCTGTGGTTCGTGAGTCGCAGTTGCCTCACATGGAGTCCCTCGTCCCTGACGTCGCTGTGGTCGGCTTGCTGGGGAGGGGCACACAGGCAGACAGGGAGGAGCCCGCTGGGAAAGGCAAGTGGGGCCCATGTGTGTGACCAAGGGGGGGCCACCGTCCTCACACGCAGTCGGTTCAGCGCTACCAGTCTCCGGGCGCAACTCTGGCATGATGGGGGAGTGGGGCATCCCCAGCAGGTTTCGCGCAAACAAACCCTGCAGGGCCGGGCTGTGGAAAGTGTTAGAAGCAGACCTCTCTGCATTCGGTGGGTCTCCCAACAGGCCAACAGACGCTGGCTGAAACGGACCGGTGTTGGTCAGGCCAAGGCCGAGCTTGCAAAACGGCCTGCAATCTGAGCCACCATCGCCATGTCCTGACCCAAGGCCTGATTGGGCTCTTCCAAATGAGAGATTTTAGTGCATGACATGGTTGTCCGCAGGCCCGGAATGGGACGGCTGGCCGGTCTTTCGATAGCATCGTCATTGTCATTGGCTAGGGGCCACAGCCCGTTGTGAGGACCAGCGGACACGGCGGATGGGCTGACCAGGTGCCTGAGACATTTTGTTTTGTTTCTGTGCATCCTACAGAAGCATGCATGCATACAGACCTGGTACTGTGTACGTCCGCCTACGTGCCACCCAACGGCAGACGCGGCGAGAAAACCTTGGTGGTAGTACAGAGCAATACTACCCAGCGCATTGTTGCTGGCTGGCTCTGGATGTGCTGCAACCCCCTCCTCCTCCTCTCGTAATAAGCCGGCCCTGCAGACAACAGGAACCCAAGCAAGACTCAACAGTATCGGTGGTGTCGAACCGGCTTATTTCTCGCCGTCTCTCTCCTAATCGCTCAGGTGAACGGGTGAAGAGTCACTCTTGATCACGCCCAGTGTTCACACCAGAACCCATCTCAGACAGGCGATACTCAGTCAAAATCTTGGGGCCCCTTCAAGGCTGGGCGAGCGGCTTCGGGCCTGGCAGCAGACGGGCTGGTGGTGGGTTCTCTGCTGACCTGCCGCCTCTTGGGCGACGGCAGTTCCCTCGGCGAGACAGATTAGCCCTACCATCCGAGATCACATAAAAGGAGCCCGAGATTCACCTCACCGCCCCGCGCTGTCTGTCCTGTCCATGCCCGGGCGCTTTGATGTTGTTGCTGGCCCGTCACTTTTATTTAGACTTCGAGGGGCCAAACGGCCAAGGCCGGCCCAGGCTGGACTGCTGGCCCCGTGTGACTTGAGCCGCAGGCTGTAGCCGTCCCTCCACCAGAAATATCGGCATGAGCATGGAGTCCCCCGACTGCCATCCCGCTCATCTGCTCTGGGCCACTCTATCTCGGACACCAACTGGCACTGGCACTGGCACTGGCACTGCTGCCATGTGCTCAAGGGGCTGGCTGGCAATGGGTGGGGAGGACCATGCCTCTGGGTTGGACAGCCTCTGATCATTTCCACTCCCGTCATAACGTGGTAGACCGAGTTTGTGTCACAGGCGGGACTATCCACAGTCAGTGCAGGCCTGGTTGCCTCGTTGCTAACAGTAATAAGCATCCCGCCCATCCACCGTTTTGGCCGCGACACTGTCAACGGAGTATCTGCTTTGGGTTCGCACGTTGTAGCCGGTAGGTATGCGAGACTGCACTGCACGGGGTTGAGTGACGTCATTCTCAGAGATGGGTTGATCAACGTAGGTAAACGTCCAAATGATGTTTAGGTATTCTGCTATTCTGGGTCGGGCGTGCGAGGTGCTGTGTGCAGGCAACATTTCCCGACCCCGTTACGCCGTCTCCTCGCCTGTGCACCCGATCGCCAACCGTTTTCCACCACCTTCCTGGGCTTGCTGGGCCCAGGCCCGTCGCTGGCCTGTGCCTGGCCCCATAATTATCCCGCGTCGTCCGCCCTCCTGCGTGCTTGGGGAAGGCATGACCGTGCATGGCGGGGCACAGCTCCACGACGTCATCGGCCAGGGGCTCCATTCGTCGGCGTCATTCTGGCGGCCCCTGACGGGAGACGACATCGCGATGGCTAGACCTAAAATGGGCCCCTTTCATCACTACAGTACTCCCTCATCCTGGAGCGCTTGCAACATCGTCCCCGGTTGCACGTCCAGACATCTCTGCCGGGTGCCGTCCAAGGGTCCCTGCAGGCGTGCTTCACACCTCGCCGCCAAGTGTCATCGGCTCATTCCCAAAACATGCGCTCACGAAGCCCTCACTGCCCGCCATGCATTGCCTCATCGCGCATGACCCGTTGCTTCTCTAGCCTGGCCTGGTCCCCACCGCCTGATGTTCAACCCTGCCTGCCTGCCTGCCTGCCCGCGTCCACGACACACTGAAGCCATCGTCAGCATGCATCATGGGTCCTCGCGCGCGGATCCGATGGGTTCGGGACCCTGATGTTCCCTCACTTATGTTTCAAAACTTCCGAGCCTGGCCAATGTTCACCGCACACCTCAGGCTTGTTCTTGACGCCCGCCATTACATTAACCAACCCCTAGTGCACAACATTTATGAGCTCTGCTCGGGTGTCCGCCTCACGTCCACGGTATCTCTCTTCTAACCTCAGATAGAATAATGTCTTGTAGGGGACCTTCCCACAGAAGGCGATCACGTAAGTTCGGCCATAGGAATCCCGCTGGGATGTATTTGTATTTCTGAAGGGGTGGTTACGGTAATAGTATCTATATGTGACTTCATGCACGCGCCCTGGAGAGATCAGATATGTCTGCACACCTAGGTACGCATACGTGTACACTCTCGGGCGTCTCACTTTCGTCTTCAACCCAAGAATGTCGAGCAGAATTACAATACAACACAGAACACACGAGGCAAGGCCCCCTGGGCTCCGGTACCCTCAACGGTCCTCCTCCACAAGGCCCACTGGACCTGAAGATCGCGAAGTCTGGACCGCCGCGCTGCCCGTTGGCAAGTCCGCCGTGATTGGCTGCTAACGGAAGACGAGAACCTCTCCTACCTACCGCCTTTTCTGTATTCTCGGGTTACTCTGTTGGTCGCAAGCGTCCATTTCAGCAGCCGTACAGGGCACAACGTCCTATACAGCGGCTATCCTGACTGGCAGAATGGGAGGAGGGCACAGCCAACCACCCCAAAACAGTCATTCTCCACCTGGGCAGTTTCGTGCATTTGGCTATACACATATTCTAACCGCCGTGGTCCAGGCCTTTGCACACTCCAGCGACCAGTGACCTTTTGCCTTCCTGGATCTGGACCTGGACGGCTGGATCGCTGGAATAGCTCGATCCGTCAGTTCCTCCGGGCGGTCTCCCTTTCCAGATCTCCCTTTTTTGCAGACACTCTAATATGGGGACTGCAAATCAATTTGCCATCATCCAGCAACGCTCTCGATCGATCGACAACCGACGTAGGTGACCTAGGCAATTGGCGGCTCATCGACGGCTCGATGGCAGTTGATTCCGTTGCATGTGGCCAGACCTGACAGGTCACGTATACAGAACCTTGGGGTGCAAACAGACGCGCGGCATTGTGCACTTCCTTCATCGAAGTGGCCACCGGACGTCGTAGCCGCCGTTACAATCGGGTCAGCGGACAAAAGCGACTCATGACAGGCATCTGACGGGGCCCCAGGGTGCGAAAGAATGCCCTCTCAGGATGGCTTCTGTTAGGAACAACGGCCCGTTACTGTCCAGTGTACCCCTTATCTCTTCCCCCGAAACAGCCTCCTGCAGGCTGCAGCAACCGGACCTTCCATCGTGCCGTGTCAGCGCCTGATACGGGGTTTTCGGGGCTGTGGATCACCCCAGAATGCCCCAGAGTGTCCACTTCAAGCCCGCAGACCCACACCCACCGCTTGAAAAACGGACCGAGCTGGCTCCATTCCCAAAGCCGCCGTCGTCTAGGAAGAGCGCACACCGCGGCTCAACCCCTGACCAAACCATGGTGATTGTGTCTCCTTAGCGGCCCTAGTTAAACTACGTTGTGTCGCCGAGATCTCGAGGCGACTCCGAATTCCATCATTGGACTGGCCCGGCCGGGTGGGGCCGGCTTCACCCGACAAACTCAACCTCTCGGCACTACTTTGGCCGGCACACTGCCACTTTCTCGTCGATGATAAGCCTCTCCGGGCTCACACCCTTCGCGACGGTCTTGTCAGGCCATACCCTGGCGTTTTGCTACTGCCACGGTCCGCTGACTGGCCAGTAGCCATGACAATAACGGTCTGTTTCGGCGAAGAGCCATTCTGTCGCATGAAGCTACATGACTGGGCCTTCGAGACTAAAACTCGCTTCCTCGGGTTCATCGGGTATTCGGAATACAGCATCCGTCGTGAGCAGGTCGATTAAACTCACAATATACGTGATGGAAAAGTCATCATCACATGCAGCGCGTAATTTTCAGAAGAAACCAGCACTGAGACATGCACCGGTCATCCGGTTGTGTCACGCTTTCAATCTCATTGGCGGCCCACCCACTTCATAACTATCTTTGACTCAGTTGAGCGAACATCCAGCTCACCAGAACTGACGCTTCTTGATGGCCATCGACATGACGTCCGGGCCCAATTGACGCACGGAAATTGGAAAGCTTTTGGAATCGAAGATTCGAGCCGCTCCGGGTCCAGCCTCGTCCCTAAAAGTCTTCAAGAAGGTGAACATGCCCGTAATCCTGATTCCACTTTGTCTTCCTGCCGTGATTTACAGCCTCCCAGGCTGGCAGGCTGCGGATTCTTCGCGCATACGTCAACAAGTCGCCTGGCACCAGTTCCGGCTGACCAGCATCGTCGACGCGGGCTATCAAAGCCACAGCATGTGCGTCCAGGATGGTTGGGCCCGTGGCAGCTCCGAACAGCCAGATATCACGCTCTTGCTCAACGGGTGGGCTTGAGTGGTGTTGCCTATAGATTTCCAAAAGGTCATTGAAAAGATCGGCGGCTTGGGCTTTTGCCTTCGCAATATTCTCTGGGCGCAATGCGTAGGCCAGATTGTTGTCGTAGCTGTCGCTGTTAACCACACAGACCTAGGAATACGTACAAAGTTTCGAATTGTCAAACTTACTGTTCCTTTTTATACTCAAGTGCTCGCCGATATCTGTCAGATATATCTCTTTCGGCGAGCAGCTCGTTGAGGCCTGGGTCTGGTACTTCTACCGCCTGCTCCTCTGTAGGGTTTTTGATGCTCAACGAGAAAGCTTGTATCTGGTGTAGTTGTACTAACACCCTGTCAACCTCACCTTGATGCGAGCCCCCGAGCAAACCCGGAAAGAAGCGTTCTGCAAAGAACTTTGAAATCGCTGTGCTTTCCGGCGTAACCTCAAGGTATGGCTTCGTCGACCCGCTTCGGCGTTCGCGGGTCATGACGGGCACCTGACCATTCGGATTAATTTCAGTGAGAAACGCCTCTGAGAGATTCTCATCTCGGTGGAGATTGAGGAGCTTGAGAATAATCTTGGGCAAACCATTGGTACCCTGGTGGTATTCTTTTCCAAGCTCGATGGCAAATCGGGCCATAATGGAATAGAGAGAGAACGGAAAGACCAGGAGGGTGAAAGGCCCTTCATCGGAGTTGTCGACAGGCGTTTTATTCTGAGCTTTCTCTTGTAAGAGCTCATTGCGTTCTGGTGAAGCCATTTCGGTCAATGATGGCGGGCAGGAAGAATTGAGTGCTGGATGACGAGCAACAATCTCATGCTAAGCGTGGTCTCAAAAGATACATGCCAAAGCATGAGGAGTCGGGGAAACGTCAGAGAGGGGTTGAGCAGAACATTATCGTGGCGCCAGGCTAAACTCCGGCCCTATGGAAGCAAGGCACGCGCCAGCGACCAGTCAGATCTTACCTACCTTCCAAGGTTCTAGTAACATTACTGCGTGATGACTTTTACAAACACACTGAGGTAGGGTATCGAGGAATATTACCATAGGGTAGATTTCGGGTACTAAGAGCTCTCTCGGGTTTGATGAACTATGAGCATTGCTCGCTTTTCATACCTTTGCCCTGCCACGAGCATCGTGCAAAATGCCCTTGACAATTGCCCACATTGTTTCTCGACTCTCCCACATCGGCCACATTACGCAGATGAGTGCGCTAAACCATACCCATATGAAAGAAACAACACACCATCCCGTGAAACCCGCTCGTGTAAACTCCCACTCGGTACCGAAAAACGTAAATGGAACTAGAATCATTGCTACGGCCCAATACGCGATATTGAATCCATAAGCAAGCCTAGTGGCAGCCCGAGCTTGTCCATCATCCATAGGTTGTGAATAAGAAGTCTCAAGGAAATCCACGATCGCGTTTCCTGTGGGAACAACCGTTTCCGGTGTCGGGTCCGATGCAGGATTCAGTGTGCCATTCTCCTCCTGGGGTGCGGTTGGACCTTTGACGGCTTTTTCCAAGTCCGATTCGGCACGGTTTTCGGGAACCGCTCCGTCTTGTGTGAAACCAGCGGGAACACCTTGCAGGATCTTGTCCAGCCTGATCTTTGCCAGAAGGTCGCCTTGGGCTTCCGCTGCTCCCCATTTTGATGGGAAGAGGTATGTTAAAACGAACGCCATGATGACACCAGTGCAACACGAGGTGACGTTTCCGGCGACCGCGTTCGTGACATCGCCCGTAGTTTCCACCGAGATACTCCCACTACGGAGTCTGGTCACGACGAACCAAGCAACTAGACCCAGGGCGGTTCCAATCCATGGCGAGAACAGGGCTGCCACAGACGACATTGGCTCCCATAATAGGATCAATCCAACAGGAATTGAGGCACCACCGACAATCACGCCCAGGACCGTCAGCACCCAGGTCAGGTTAATATCAACGGCGTTCAATATGCAGCAGAACGAAGCCAGTATTACGGAGAAAATAATGATTCCGTAATGGCTTATTCGTACGAGCTCATCAGAGGTCGCGGCCGGCTTCATGTACGTCTTGACTAGTGGTGAGGTTAGTACTGCTACGGGTCCTAAAGTGTTGCATTCTAGAACATTCTAAAACATGAAAGACGGGGATTTGTAAGAGGAGAAAAGTGATACATACACATATCGAATGTAATTAGACTCGACACGGCAATCAATTCTGCGCTCGTTGCACTCGTGACGGCCATGAACAGCAGGAGGAGCAGAAGTCCCGCTCCCCCCTTTCCCAGCAACGCAATAGCCGCCGCAGGAGCGGAAAGACCACTTCCGTTCTGCGCAGCCGAGAGCGGGTTGGGATATGTTGGAAACGAGGGGTTGGATGTCAACGCTGCGCAGCCGAGTCCCATGGCTGTGGCGAATCCAAATGGGATGCCATACCATGCGATTCCGCCAAACAAATATGCTTTCACCGACGTCTCGGGCCGCGAGGCGATCGCGCGTTGCCAGTAGGCCTGGTCCAACCACACTGTGCAAAATCCAGCGACGAGCAAGTCGATTGCGAAAACGAGCCCATCATTCGACTTGAAGGTCAAGAACGATCCGTTGTGAGCATTGCCCGAGACCGGCATATTCTTGCCGGCCTCGAGGAGCAAGTCATAGAATTTACCGATGCTCCCAACCGTCGGACTCGTCGCGTACATGCTGAACCCGAAGGTGAGAATTGCCACGAAAAGAATCACCGTGTGCGCGTAGTCGGCGATGAATGTGCTCCTCAGGCCTCCGGCGATGACATACGCCGCGACGACCAGCGGGATAAGGAAGCAGGCCCCGTAGACGTTCACGCCCGACAGAGCGCCGACAACCTGGCTGCCTCCCAGAACGAGGCAGGATCCCACCAAGAGGTTCGTAGCGAACGCGAAGAAGAGATAAGTCAGATGATTCAAGCGGCCGTGGTGTGCAAGTATGATCTCCGGAAAGGTATGAGCGCCGGGGGCGTTGGTCTTGATCTTTATAGCAATTAATGAGAACAGGAGGATTTGTGAGGATCCCATTGCGGCGTACCACATCGGTCCACCGATTCCATACGAGTAAGCAAAGGTGCTGGACGTTAGAAGCGTCGAGCTCCAGGTCCAGGAGCTGACAATGCCTGCAGCGATGAGCCCCGGTTTTACGCTCCGTGATGCGGTGTTGAACTCCTCAGACTGTTTTGTCGAGTAAGTGGTGTAACGATTCTGGAGATAGGTTATGGCCAGCCTGTCCAAGAATACGTCAGTGGCTTGTTAAACAAGGTAGTGGTTTTCTCAGGCTTGATGTGACTTACATCATGAGGGCAAAGAAGGCTCCGATGCCAACCACGATGCCATATCCTACTCCCTGACTCAAGACTAGCACTCCATTTTCGTTGGCCATATCGGCAAAGAGATGTCACGAGGAATCAATTTTTGATAAACGTGGAATATAGAGGAAGCTTTGCGCATAGAAAAGTTATCCGGCTACGTGCCTTGGTTTTGGGCGGATGTGTCTTTTAGGCACAACGTTAAGGACAAGGAACCCGCGAGGGAAATATCAAGGGCTAGCACTATTGTATGGGATACCGGGTTTCACCAATATCATGTTACCATCGATGACTCTCAGGCCAGATATGAGCGAATACGTGAGGACTACGCTTGAGTGTGACACGCAGCCAGGGAAGGGCATATAATCCAGAATTGCCCGATGGGACTGGCCACCGACCAGGGCCCGCTTATGCTTTTGCTGAAATCATACTGTTCCCGGCCACCTTATCAAAGCTGATGACATCTTTGAGCAACCATCAGCGGAGTTAGCCAAACTGTGCAACCGGCAGGCCATGTTACTTTAGAAAGATAAGCACAGGAAGATATGTGATAAGCGCTGTTCTGCAGATCTTCCCGGGTTTGCTTCGGCAAGATAGCATGCGCTAGCTAGAATGCTCGCGGCCGCCTCTTTTACAACTGCCGATCCAATCCCAGAAGTTCTTCACAGCTTCGACCGTCGGAAACTAAACTTTCGTTCACATCCGTTGGAAGCACGTTATCAGATAGAACACTCATACTCGTTTGCCAAGCAAAAAGGAACTCTTTGCCCACCCATGCTGATTCAACAGCTCTGGCCCACAGGAAAAGTGTTCGAAATTATGCAAAGCAAAAGGTTGTCTCTATTTCATTTTTGTGCTTAGGACAACCTGTTCCCCCTAGCTATGCATATATGGATACAGGGAACAGGGGGAAACATTACGGTGCCTTATTGCGACGTGCGACATTCACACTGAAAGATCGAGCGTTTAACTGTCTTGATGATGACTGAAAAGCCCGTGGGCAGGGATTCAAGACATTCGATGCCTTTTATCGAATGATTCCACAGGCGTGACTTGCGCAAATTCGTTACTTGTTTTGGTCAATACTCATACCCATTATCCAAGCGTTCCTGATTTCCTGCCGTTCAAGTTTTCTTTCGCATTTGAAAGGCTGCAGGGGAGACACACGCGAATGAGAGTCTACAGGTGCGGAACTTTGCTTGTGATAATAACATCTCTGCCTATTATAACCTCAAATGCTCATCCCAGACCCGGGAAAGATACCGATCAGCCGAGGATGGTCTACTTTAGATGAGATTTTCTGGGGGCAAGCCAACTTGCTCTTCCGGTGAGCAGATTGAAAAGAAATCTTCAGAGAAAGCCTGTGCTTCTATTTCCAATTCCACTGATATGATGTATCCCATAAGGCCTCGCTGGGTTTTTGACACATGCCAGTCCCACATGAGCCGTTTCTGTCATCTATGCCCTCTGGACACAACAAGAAACCTTACCACTCGCAGGAGCAATACCCAATCGGAGGAGGGATGAATTGCGCAGGAAAGTCATTTTCGTTGTGAAGAGGAAGCAGTCAGAATCCGGTATTGTGCGCGGTGACGAAGGCATCATCAATGCCCCACATGATTAACAGGACCTTCCGGAAGGACCCAGAATGAGATGCGGCAGGAAAAGCCCGGTGAGACGAAGATGAGCAACCACAGACCAGACTGACTCGCACAAAGTCCAAATGGATTGTCAAGGCGATGCGCCTCTGCAGCCATGAATTGAGATTGGGGACAGAGAACCGAGCATTACTTATATAGTCCCTGTTTAGAGGCTCAGTGATTCTCAGTAAAAGCAGACACGATCCATAGGCTAGGTTAAATATGCAATTGAAATGTTTTTTTCTTCATGTCATTAGAGGCACAAACGCGGTGTCCGAGAACTGTTCTAAAGTTGTCTGACGGACGTCTCATTCCTCACCAATGGTCGTTCCAGATTCCAGATGTCCCGAGGTCCTTCGAGTTTTGCTACCACAGTCGCCGTGCGCCCAAAACCAACCATCTACTTCAATGCTCGCCATCACTTGTGAACAAGCTAGAAAAGGCCATGATTCATCCTTGATATCTTTCTCATCCCACATAGGTAACGTCGACAGTGTCCCACGGTTCCATATCCAGGTCGTGCGGGGTGTCATCTTCATCGAACTCTTGTCCTTCGAACCTGAACAAGAGCTCATCCACAGCAACGAAGAAATGATCGGACGCATCATCCATAAGGCCACCCAGCGAGTCGTCAGGGTCGATGTGGCAGCGATACACCTCACCTGACTCACCTGATTCTGTCAGTCCATTTCGCTGAGCGGAGAACCTTGGAAATCAAAATGCTGGGACACGGGTGTTTTGATAAGTTGACTGTGGGTAAGCGATGCACTTACGATACCGGACCATTATCGGCATCAAATGTTTGCGCGAAGACACAGGAGAAACACTCTCGTGTTTGATTGAAAAACGGGTGGGGCCCTGAGCCAGAACCTCAGAGTCTTGGTCCTCGATACCTGGGCGAGGACTTTGAGCCAGGGCGGAGCCAGTGGTGGTGATGCGAAGGATCGCACGATCGTGTACTTCAGAGAAAGCACCATCGTCAATCTGGACTTCAGCATCGTACCACTCTGGTGTGAAATGGAAGGCAATGTTGTCGTCGGCGAACCGATAGAGCTCGCGAAACTTGGCACGTGCGACGGAAATCAAGGTCTTGTAGTCGGCGGGCTTGGGGATGAGGTGTCGGCTCTCACCGTAGATGAGAACTATGGCGATCGCCATGGTCGGCAGTGTGTCGTCGGTCGAGTTGGATTCTTGAGTTGGATTCTCGGTGCTGTGGAAGTACCAGGCTAGGTGGGTGTTGCTCAGGAGGTTCACTTGTAGGAAGGGATGGTTTCTTTAAGCGCTTGCATTGTTATCATGGCAACATGCAGCATGCTTGACAGCAAGACACGCATTTGATTTTTGGAGCTGTTGGCGAAAACACAGGCCCCTGGCCAGCGGCCACCATGTATCCATCCAACTTTCCATCGCTTGTAAGCTGACCGCCCAACAAAACATTCCAGACAGATCATCTTGTAGGGATCTTCTCAGCGTACCATGACTGGATTAAAAAAGAAAATCAAATGTCGAACGCCAGCGCAGGGATATCATGACCAAAGCAACAAGACACAAAAAGTATGCAACAAAACCCCACCAGGTTGGCAGCCAAATCAACTATCAGCTGACTTTCATTTCAGATGGGGCCCTTGAATGCACCAGAATTTCGAGCCATTATTGTCTGTGGGGAGGAAAGCCAGGAAAGGTGGCAGACTGTCAGCAACCCGTCAGTGCGCTGGTGGGTGGTTTCAAGATGTCCACGGCAGACTCACGTAGCCCTGTTTTGCCAGGAACTCCTCGGCTTGTCTTTGCCGCATAGCTTCCCTTGCCTTTTGCTTCTCTTGTGCGAGGTTGAGGGATTCGTTCAGGGGCGTCGAGGACTCTGTGGAGCCTCGGGGCTCATGTAGCCTCGCGAGATCGGCAGTGCTGTTGCTGGACTTGGAGCGTGAGCTCTTGGAGAAGATGTTGAGCTTGGAAGGCATTTTGGTCAAGTGATTGGGTCGAGGAGGAGTAGTCGAAGAGGAGGAGTAGTCGAAGAGACGGAGTGGGCTTCAAATGACGTCGGGGTGTTCGGGTCGAGTTCTTCAGCACTTGAGGAGCAGAGTATGGGTGCAGTGTGGGAGACCGGATGACTTGATGCCTCAGGGTCGGATGGTCCCAAAGTCTTTATACAGATTATCTGCCTGTACGCCCTCGTCACGGTCTTCTTGGCAGGCCTTCCATATTATATCTGCCTGGTCGCCTAGGAATTACATAAAGGGCGCAGGGAATGCATGTTTTGCCCGGGCGGCAAGTCAAATTCGGATTTGGTTCTGCTCATTGGATCTCGCCGAGTTAGTTCTGGTGCTATGTTTGTCCGTCTTACTCAACCGGTCTGACTCCGAAATGACGAGATCTGAGTCCAACGCAACGGCCTACGCGTCTAAGCCACCAGGCGTGCATGTGCCTGACTCATCCTGGCCCGGAGCTCAGCAGCCAAGCCTAGTCGATTTCAATTCCGACCATGGGAAGGATTCGGCAAGCCTGAAGTGGTTAGAGCAGGCGTCCTGCCGGGTCTTACGGAATACCTTGTAGCGAACTCCGAGCTCCGAGCCACCCAACGTTCCTCTTCTCTTCACTTGACTCCGTGGGTATTCCTTCTCACAGGCCCGTATACCGACAATCATCGCGTACCTATCCATTCTCCTCCTGGCCAACTCACTGAATTCCTTATTGGCAAAACGCACACAGGACACACTGGTCTATGAGACCCTGCAGGGCTTGAAACCTCCAGTTTGTGCTGGATGCTCTCAGTTCGATAATACGGCACATGCAGCGTTGAACGTAATCCGCCCAACATGTCACGACTCACCAACGCCGGCGTACAGAGCGTCTCGTCTGGCCGTAACTCCAGCTCAAGCCTGACCGAGAAATATAGGAGGAATGGCAAGTTGCAGTCCTGTGAGCCGTGCCGCAAGAGCAAGCTCAGGTGTGATCGTGAGTTCCGACCCTCCGCATGTCCGGTTCCGCGGGACGGAGTAAGAGACCAAGACACAAGGAGCTTTGAGACATGAAAAACGAAGCGGCCTCTTGTTTGACTCAATGAACCGTTGATTGACTGACAACCAAACCCTTCAAGATGTGGTTCCGGCTTGTGGGCGCTGTGTCAAGCGCCAGCGGACCGACCAATGCTTCTATCACCCCAACCCACTCACACAGGTTAGATACATATCTTTCATTAGATCCATATATCTCCCCCCGCTATCGCCCACAAGCCCACCGGCTTCTGCCAAAGGTCCGCAGACAGCCCCGTTCACAGCGCAGAAGCGTTTGTATCTCCCTTTTCATTCTTATTCTCGCCCCACTCTCCTGGCTGGTGATTCAGACTGACAATGCCAGCAGCAGCGGGCTCGGACTCCTCCAAGGGCCATCCCAACTCCCTCGTCCTCGGCCTCCCAGGCCAGTCCACACGTTGTCGCTCAGTCCATCGAGTCGAGCTCCGCGTCACCTGACACCTCGGAAGAATGGGCATTGACCGCCGCAGCCCCGTTCAGCTCCGACACCTCCACTCCAGCCCCTGGCCATGCTGTGTGCCAGCCATTCCATAGGGCAGCATCTGCACCTCTGCTGGACTACGAGCGTGCTCCAGAGGTTCGCAAGAATGCAGGCTTCCTCGGCCCGAACTCGTATTCCAACATCTTGTCCGAAGGCCTGTGCATTCTTGAGCCCGTTTCTGCAGACTTGGATGCCGCCATTAGCACACAGCAACAAAGGATCCATATCAGCAATGAAAAAATAACACAGGGGTGCAAGGTTCTTTCATTCTTCAGGCGCAGGTCCATGATCCACCGCTTCATCGCCCGGTGGTACGAAGTCTGCCAGGGCACACAGGGAATCGTGATCGAGGCCATCATGAAGGAGTGGCTGCTCAAGCTCCTAGTCGACCACGGTGCCACACTCGCAAGCCAGGAGCCGGCCAAGATACGGAAACTCAGTGAGTTGATATGGAGAAACACCTTGACCCCATTGGTATTCACCGGAAAGACAACCGCCCTGGAGTGGGCCCGTCTAGCCACGGGCCCAGGACTCCGCTGGGAAACCTTGGGCTTGATCGCCGCAAACATAGGTCTCTGCGCCATTGAGACATCCGAGTCAGATCAGCTGTTTGTTGAAGGTGAAGTGACACGCCAATGCCTCATAAACACCACCAAGCAGGTCTCCGAAGACTGCCTTGCATTCTGTCGGTACTGTGAAGTTCTCGATGATTTGTTTGTCTGGCTCTTGAGCGAGGATTCGGCTCTTGTGGGTGCCGTCAAGGGGGACAGAGACTACTCGGCCTATAGGGCAACAGGCGAGGCGCATAGCGCAGCCATTGCAATGGGTCTGCATCAAGGCAGCAAGGCCGACGACAAAGTGCCGTTCTTCCTGGCCGAGATGCGCAAGCGTGCCTTCATGTGCTCCTACTTCCAGGAGATAAGTATCGCCTCATTCCTCGGGCGTCCGCCGCGACTGTCGTATCGTTACTGTACAATCGAGCCACCCCTGGATTTGACAGAGAGACAACTGTAAGTCCCATACCCACAACATCTTCCAACACGCCTCCCGCCCCGTGTGAATGAGCTGCTGACCAGACATGTTGGGAAGCATACAAGCGCGCCCTGAGCTCGAAGCTACACTGGCGTCCCTCGACAAAGATGGATACAATACAGCTGGAAACTTGCAATATGCTGGATTGACTCGCGCTTGTAAGTTCTCTTCTCGCTGAACGCCAGTTCGATTATTGACTCGGTAAAGATGCAAACTGCGCTATGCGCCGCGAGGATGTGATTGATCTTGCCCTGGGCCACTACACACGCGACGAAGTCCTCGCTCGTGCAAAGATAATACAGGAGAAGCACGACGCGCACTGGTCGTCGCTGCCAGACTTCCTGGCTAAGCCTTCCATGGGTCCCTTCGACTTCACCGATGCCTCCGCCACGAAGCCGCTTCAGGCCCTACATATCATCGTCTTGCGCAATGGGCGACGCTCGAATGAGCTCCTGCTACAGCGAGGTGAGCACAAACCGACCGCACTTGCAAATCGGGAGAAACAATCATGCTCACACACACTGTCCAGTCCTGATCCGCAAAACGGGGGCGACGCCCGAGAAGCTGATAGCCACCGCGCTGGACATCTTCAAGGACGTCCTGCAGATCACAGTCCGCCACGACATCGCGACCATGTTCAAGACGAGCTTCAGCTTCATCCTGGCGTGCCACGGCCTTCGGAGCGCGGCCATTGTGGCCATCGAGCTGCTCAAGCAGGAGATGCTGCCCCAGTACCCAGACCGGCCGCTGCTCCCTCGCAGCCAGACCATCCAGGACCTCGCCATCTTCGCCTCCCGCCTCGGGTCCATTCAGCCCACGGATGGGTGCTACAGCGTGTGCGAGCAAGGGAAGAAGGTGATCACCAAGATCCTGGATAGGATTCTCAGCCCCGGCCCGCCCCAGATGGCGCTTCAGAGGACAAACAGCGGCAGCGTCTGCAACCACGCGCAGGAGCAGCAGCTGCAGCCGCCCCAGCAGATGCAAGGGATGCCTCCCATGATGGACATGGATGGTGCGCCTATAAACACCTTGGGGTCATTGAATGGGATGGTCATGGGCCTGCCGGATATGAGTTTTTCCATGGGTATGAATGTCGGCTTTGGCGCAGAGCCCCCTATTAGTATGGGCCAGGACTCGGACTTCATGAAATGGCTGGATGCGATGGAGTGGGAGAGGATGGATACTTGGGGCAAGTTATGATACAATACACCTTGCAGCAGCCGGTTTGGTGGAGGTTGCAGTTCCAATGAGCTGAGCCTGTTCGGAATAAGTACAACAAATTTCACAAGTTTCACAGATATTTCAAAAAGCACATGCCCGAGCGATCATGATGCAGCCTCACACAAGCGGCCTCTCACGGCGAGAACCAGTATAAATTCACAAGAAATCGGCAAGTATTGTTCAGAATTCATCGCATTTAGTTTCACAATGTGTAGAGTGACGCAAGTCTCGTCCCCGCCAACGAGGGGCTAGGATGGCTGACAGCGCTATGAATGCTGCCGAAGCCCTCGTCAAGGAGACTGTGATATGTCCCCACGCAGGCTTGGTTGGCCTGCTTGGCCCTCTTTCTTGGGCATCCCGAAGTGTGATATCGTTTGGTTCCGGCACTCCGATCGAATTAGTTGTATGGTTAACATAAGAGAAAGGGGGCGATCGGAGCCATAAGAATAATGTTTCAGTGCCGACAGGCCGGAATAGAGCTGTTGATGGCTGAGCGAACCAAAAGCCATATTAGCTAAGTCTCAAACTCCGATATTCCTGAATAAAGATGACCAAGGACAGAGCGAGGCACCGACTCACCATGGTTCAGAGAGAAGGGATTACCGCCAGTGCTTGGATGCCGGCGTGTCATCGTGCGTATAGGCGCCCCTGTGGGTTCGGTTGGGCGGCGGTCCACCCCAGAAGTCCGAACCCCAGCTCATCTCTCGTCCGGGTCTCTGCTTCTGTTGGAACCCGTTAGTCTTGTCCCGCACAGCCCCACTGTGCCCGTGCCTTGGGCCTCTCCCGTGACTGGTGGTCCCGTGGAAGAAGTTCTGTGGTGGCGTTTGTGCATACCAGGCGTGGTTGTTGCCGTTGTCATGGGGCTGCGCCCGCTCTGGGTCGCTCTCCTCCTGTAAGGGTATGTCAGTCCAGGTATTCTTCTTCCGGCCTATGGTGGTCCACCCGGAGTTGCTTCCTTGTTTCCTTGGTCTCGGAGATCCATAGGTAACCTCGGCAGGGTCACGACGGGCACGGGGGCCAGCAATTGCCTTGGAAGCAGGTTCCCCACGGATGTAGTTTCGGAATTGAAGATCCTGACGCCGGTATTGAGCATCAGACTGGCGGGGCGGGGGACTCCACTCGCTGGCTCCGTAGTGCTGGTCCTGATTATGAGAGTATTGACTGACCTCGCAATTGGTCAAGTTACCGTTGGTATGGACGCCGTTGGTGAGGTGGCCAACCTCAGAGTGGTGGTCCGGACCTGCAACTAGACGAAAAAACTCTTGGTCAGCAACATCATCATTCCATCCACCGGGATTGCCCTCCTGGTTCCAAGCTCTGGTATGAGCCGGAGAGCAAGAGCGGCTCCGCACATATTCCGGGAGGTTGTGTCCTCCTTGGTCAGGGAGCCACTGTCCGGGAGAAGGAGTCATGTAACCACCCCATCGCCATCCAGCTGTATTGTGAGGTTCCCATTCTGGACTTGTGGGCATCGCGGCACTTCCATGGCTTTCCGGCAAGGCTCCAGGATAATTCCGAGGGGAGTTGGAAGCAGCAAACCAATTAAGGTTGGTATCGTTGGAATAGCCTTGTGGAGCATTCTTACCCTCGAGCTGGTCTTCTGTGAGGCCACCAGCAAGGTACTGGACCTCGGTTTGGCCTCGATCCAGGTCCATCTGAGTGGGCTCGCCACCGGCGTACAAGCCCGCTTCCGTGGGTGGCTGCCCCTGGGATCGCCCCTGGTACTTTCCCAGCTTGATGTCAGCAATCTCTTCTTCTTCGTCCCCAGGATAGAAGTTCGACTGTCCGACAGCCCGCCCGACTGCCTCCTTGCAGTCCTTGAGGTCGGGAATAAGCTTTGTTGAGCGTCGAAAGCGTTCGGACGCGCCGCCCCATCCGCTGGCGAACGCATCACCACCAGGGCGCTCCAGCTCAAGGCTCATCGAGGAATTATCAAAGGCTTGCGGGGCCTCGCTGGGCCCATTTGAGACCTCTCTGGGTCTTGTTTTGCTCACCTGGACGTTTTCCGCCGTGAAATTTCGGTCTCCAGGCTCGACCCCAAAACGGTTTCCGTAGCCATCTGTTCGTCGGACCTGTTTGTTGAGTTGGCGTTTAGGGACCGATCGACCAGGCAATGGCAGGATATAGTCCTTGGTAAGGGGGTGAGCTACATTGACGAACAGCTCGGCGTTGTCGTGGACGTGGCCGTATGCGCTTGGTGCGACCTGCACCCAGTTTTCGAGCAGGCCGTTGTTGTTCACAGGCCGGAAGAGGACAATGAGGCTGTACACAGCCGCAACATTTGGGAAGTAGAATCTGATCTCCCTTAAAAGATCCTGGTACGTCGCTGGTCGAGCAACCATGACCGTCGTCTCCCCCAGAGTCAGGTAGATTCTGGCAGCCATTTCGTCGTGTGTCATAGGCTTTTCTCTGATGAGCTGGCTGAGAGTGCTTTGTCAAGGGTTGAGAAGATTGAAGAAGAGTCTGAGTAGTGACTTGGAAGTAGACCAAAGTGGCGTGTTGAATCTTTTCCCCGTTTGCTGAGTGAGAAGAAAAGCCCTAAAAAATGACAGCTGTGGCTGGGCGAGGCTGCTTTAGAAGTCTGAGCCCTAAAACTGAGCCCCTCCGTGCTCATAGAGATTTCGGATGGACGGTCGCTCTAGACAATGGACAGTAGCTGAAAGATTTACCCTCTCTGAACGATCCTCCCTGATTCTTGTACTTCGACTCCTGGGCTTGCAATTGCTTGTTTCCATTCAGTCAGCTGCAGGGGAATATTCATCAAACCATCAAGCCCGATCAACTTCACTTGGGCGAATGGAGAGTCTGAACTTTCGAAAACTGTAGTATGGAAAGGCGAAGCAATGTTGCACTTCTGGAAAAGAGCAAAGACACTGTAAGTTGTCTTTTCTCATGAATAGATTGAAACCCCGTATGTGACTCAAAAGGCCAATCTCTTCTGGTCTCTACTGGATGTTCAGTGGCTCGAGGGCTGATGCTCTGATAGTGAAGCAAGCATCAAGCTTAGGAGGGCAGAGAGACTGATTGTTGAACCGACGCTAGCAAATGAAATCCAGGCCGTCTTTATTTGATTAATCTCTCATTGCTGAATTCGATGGGAAATGTCAGCGGATGGGGATTGCTGAGTGAGTGAAGTGACAGAGTTTGAGATCCGGCTCAATATCTGAGGTCCGGGTGTATGGGGACTGGGGATGAGGTCAGTCTCAAATTTGTGCACAATAGACCCAAGCCAGCCCCAAGGCTTTTATTCAGTGTCAACCCAGATGAGCCTGCTGCATAAAAGTTAGTTACTTGTATACTGCCATATGACACTAGGCATTTCCGAGTGTTGGAACTGTCAGGGGTTAAGGTGGGCAACAAATGCTCACATGTGTTTGAGTGGTTTCGAAAGTGTGGGAACTCTCGGTCGAGACCAGTGAGGTTAGACCGTTGTGGTTGTCGGCAAGTGTTGATTGTGTTCCTGGATGGTCCTCTCAGGAAAAAGCCGAAGGTTGTATGATATTGTGAAATGGCTAGTTTGGCAACCAGATGAGTCCACATGGAATAGTGGGAATGTGTTGAAAAATAGAGGGTCGTAATGCGAGGACCTGAAGAATCAGAGAAGGTGACCCACGTAGGTAGATGTGTTACACCTTGCCTAAGAATGACCGAGAAAATGAAGGGAATACCCTGGGCTTTGCAGCCTTTGAGTTTGCTAAGCGATGAGTCTGAGGGGTACAGAGTGAGCTTCTGGGTCTGTCACCAAAAGCGAGTTGACAGGAGTTGTGATGATCATCATGTAAACATTGCAACTCTGTAAGGCTCAGGCGGAGGCGATTTTCTGTGGGTTAAGCCTCCTGACTCTTGAGATCTATGACCGTCTAGCAAGAGCTGAATGATGAGCTAAGCTGCAGTGTCAGTGGAACCGCAAGTGGTGAGTTGGATCAAAGCCGTGGATGGCAGATATCATGGACCTACCCGAGATGATGAACCAGCTGCCAGCTTGAGCGTAGGGATAGGTCTAGCCCAATGATTTTGATCTAGTTGAAGGGAGAGGATAAGGCTTCCCGGATATGGGCTGACCTTTTGACCCCAGTCGAGCGGTAATGAGCTGACTTGAGTAGGTTTGCTAGATTTTTGGGACACTTGTGAGTAGAAACAGGTACCCAGTTGATGAGAGCCGAACGCCTGGAGCGGACAGACGAGATGAAGGTTGTGGAACAAACACAAGCTGTCTGTCTGCCTGAATACGTCCAGTGGCCGAAATGGACGAAGAGATCTTCAACCTTGTTCAGAAGTGAGGCTGGTGTTGTCGGATGGGTGAAGGTAGTCAAAATTAGGGCTGGTGAGCTGAACTGGGGTTGTCAGGCACAGGTAGTCCCTTTCCAAACAGGTAGGTAGCAATGGTCACTTTGTAGTGGGAAGTGGAAAGAAATGGGTTCTTGTATGGCCGTTGATGAGAAGAGAAGAGGGAGTGGCCGAAGTGGCACAAAGAAGCTGTGCTGATGATATCATTCAGATGGGAATGGGGTCATCATGGTTGATGGGTCCCGAGTTGGTGAGCGAGGACGAAGCAACCTGCTAATTGGCAATCAGTGGAGTAAGCTACAGACGCCCAAGTAGCTGCCTGGTAAGAAAGGGCGAGGTAGTCCTGCCGGCAGCAGCAGCAGCCGCCGCCGAGGTGGAAGAAGGTAAGTGGAAGAGTAGGGCTTGTTGGGTTCGTGACTTCGGAAGCTTCTGTGAGCGTGGAAGGAATCAGCCGGGTAGGAGTGAGCAGATTTTGCCAGGTGTCGACAAATTTCGGATATTGAATAAGTAGATGAGAGGGCTTGAGCTGTACTTCTCCTAACATCGAAGCACAATGTTGCTGAGAAATCATGAAGATCATTGGAGGGAAATGAAGGAGGAATGTCAACTGCTGGTGGCAGGTGGAGACTCGAGGCTCACACATACAGCAGCCAGCCGATGAAGCAGGTGGATAGCTGTTGATTCAAATATTGTTTCGTACATGGTAAAATCCATGAGGCTGCTCTAATTGCTGCACTTGGCTCAATCCCCATCACACAACGACACTGAGTGAGAGTCCGAGCCAACCCTCTCCTTGGCACATAGAGAAGTATAGAGGACTTGGGGAGCAAAAGGATTACTGAATGTTTTATTCGATAAAATATCCGGTAGCAGAAATCACAAGTTAAGCACGAGTCCAGACAACAGCATGTGAGGCTGTTTGTCCTGGGACGAGCATCCACCTGCCGGGCCACCTATCCAGTGCTCACCTCGTTTGTTGTTTTGATGAATGATCTGCACATCTTATCAGGCCCTAAATGATCCATTGTTCTCATAGGAACTGTGTGTGTCGGGATATGTGGACTATGATTTCGAACACCATCCTGAGGATGCCCTGGTGTGACGGTACCTCGAGGTATGATTCCCACGGTCATCCTCGGACTTGCCTGAGGACTTGCCTTGAGGCCAGCCACTTGGACACCAATTGAACCGCGACCTTGCCTTCTGGGTTGGGCTGACTCCGTTGAGCAATGGACAACTTGTTCAGTAGAAGATTCTGACACATAGGCTTGAGTTACTGGACATTGATTTCGATTTTGAATGTGTTTGTCCCCGACCTCAGTTCCAATGGTGACTGTAGCGGGCCTCTGAGCCTCTCAGGCTGAGCCCATGGGCCCCTTTTCTGGCTGGCAGGAGCCGATGTCGGCCAAAGTCCCAAACGGGCGGACGTGGTGCTACCGAAGGGCGCGCTGTATAGGCTCCTAGTCTGTGGGTAAACGGCGACCTCTTCTTGAAGCCATGATGCATGCCATCTGCCAAGTCCCTGGACTTTCTCCTTCTGAGCATCTGCAAGGACACACCGAACCACCTGGGCAGCTGAAGAAATGTCTGCCAAGTCAAAAAGCTTCTACCCGGACCTGCATAGGCAGCAAACCGATACAACGAGCGGATCCAAGGTGGTGAGTTACAGCGCAGACCTAGGCAGTGACAAGCCAATCTTGATCCTGGTGCACGGATACCCACAATCATCTCTTATGTAAGTTGCCCCGAGCGGCCGAGTTTGCAGACACAGACGGCTGACCAGAGCCCCTCGCAGCTGGCGCCACGTCGTCCCGAAGCTCAACAAAGACATCTCACTCTTCATACCGGAGCTTCCGGGTTACGGCATCAGCAGCCCGGCGCAGAGCAGTGCACCGAGAGACGTCGGTGGTGCACTCCTCGAGGCCCTCCAATCCGTTTTCAAGCTCTCCGAGGGCTCACCTCGGCGTCTCGTTCTCGGCGGACACGATCGTGGGGCACGCATTTGTCATCGCTTGGCGGTGTCCAAAGCCGACTTCCCCTTTGTTAGGATTATTGGGGCTATTCTTATGGACATTGTACCTACCAAAGTCCAATGGGATAACTTCTCGAACCCGGCTGTTGCGACGGGGTACTTCCACTGGCCACTGCTTGCCAACGTTGAGGTGGCTGTCCAGATGATCAAGGCATACGGGGGAGCGCAGTGGTGCCGAAATGGGCATCTCCGACTGGCCGGCAGTAAGGAAGGGCTGGCCAGGATCCAGTCGGACGGGGCGGTTGAGGTCCACGCGGAACTATTTGACGAGGAGGCGACGCTGCGACATACCTGTGAAGACTACGCCGCCGGTGCTGCACCGGAATACAAGAAGCAGGAGGATGACCAGAAGGCAGGCACAAAGATTGATGTTCCAATCTTGGTCATGTTCTCCCAGCAGAATCTAGGGGCCAAGATGGATGTGGCGAAGATCTGGAGAGATTGGATCGAGCCTGGGACTTGGTATGAACCAGTTCCACTCGGGGACGGAATCGGGCATTACGTTCCCGAGGAAGGTCACCATGTTGTTTCGGACAAGGTACTGGAGTTTCTGAAACATCACACTTAAGTTGTGACTCCTTCGGCAAAGCTGTAGACGTCCCTGGTGGCCAGAAATGAGACATCACCGGTTCGTGTAAACACCACTGCATCCATTCCTGGGAGCGAAGCACATTCTTTCCCAGACGGGCGACTTCAGCTCTCCGAGGACGCTCTCGGAATATTTCGATGTCCCTATAGCTTCTGACAGGCCATCTTAAATCACCAGTGGTGTTTACGAACCCGACATGGGTATGACCCTCAATCCCGCCCAGGGGTGCCCGCGAGGGGTGCGTTGGAAGGTTTGACGTCACTGTAGTCAGCTGTCGTCGCTGCCTAGACGCAGCCTGAGCCTGAGCGGGGTCAACCCTCTACCTCAAACACAGGCTTTGTGGACCGAGCACTACTAGTGCTTTCAACCACGACTGTGCTCGTCAACTACGTTGCGGAGTAGCCACGTCCAAGATGAACAGATCTATTTGGCCCGTCACCATCGAGGGAAGGTATTTCTGGGCGCGCGGCAGTCGAGTGAGTGCTCTCGCCTTGTCTTAGCCCGTCTCGTGAATGAATTATGGACCTGTTAGAATCTCTGACGGTCCCAGTTTCTAGTGAAAGGGGTGGTATACCAGCATGTCAGAAGGAACGAAGCCTCGAGAAGCGACCCGCTGGCAGATGATGGGATCGAGGACTTGCGGAGGGACCTGGAAGCCTTCAAGGAACTGGGATTGAACACCCTCCATGTTTGTAAGTAGTGACCGCGTGGAGATCTTGACCACACATGCCAAAAGATGTGAGACAATCGGTTGACTTCCAAAAGTCCACATTGACCCTACAAAAAGCCATGATGCAGTTATGAAACTGCTTGAGGACGCTGGCATCTATGTTCTGTTCGTAAGGCCGACCTACAGAACCACTCGTATCTTCGGCATACAAGCGGCTGATGTCTATGAGCTTAGTGCCTATCCACTCCAACTATTAGCATCAACAGGATAGCACCATTCGAGTCGTATGATCAAGAGCTGTTGGAATATTCTTTCTCCGCCATTGATTGCATGGCAGCCTACCCAAACACTTTAGGCGTGCTGGTCGCAAACGAAGTCATCAACGACCAAAGCTCAACTGCTGCAGCATCTATCATCCGGGCAGTCACAAGGGATGTGAAGAAGTACATGAACATGGCTTTGGAGACTTCAGAACAGCGAGTCCTCCCGGTCGGCTACAGCGCTGCGGATGCCAGCATGTTCAAGAGGTCGACTTTCGAATATCTTACGGCTGGAACCCGGGAGGATTCCATAGACTTTTACTGTGTGAGCCGCTATGATCATAGATTCACAAGCGAGTGTTGGTGCTGGCTGACTTGTCGTTAGTTCTGCGACTACTCCTGGGCTGGTCGAAATTCCTCCATGCAGATATCTGGCTACAGTCAATTGGTAAGGGCTTTTGGGATCTGGCCCTCCCCGGGAAACAAATTCGCATTATCCTACCTCACTATGTGCTGGCCACTGACCAATTCATCCTTTGATACACAGGTACAGCTCTTCTCCGACACAGACATTCCCGTCTTCTTCTCCGAGTATGGTGCTACTACAGTCAGACCCCGTGAGTTTCACGAGACCAGGGCTATTTTTTCCTCGGAAATGACACACGTCTTCTCCGGTGGCTGCGTTTACCAGTTCTACCAGGGTCCGAACAGATACGGAATTGTTGATCTTACACAGAACTTTGACGGAACCAAGTCTCTGCATAAGAATCCCGAGTTCAAGACGCTCAAGGAGAGGCTCCTTGAATGCATGCATGAGCAGCCTGTAACATTCGAGGTGCCGACATCAGAACAGGCTGAGGCTGTGACGCGTCCCTTCCCGATGACTTCGAATACTTGGAGGGCGACTAGTGAGCTTCCTCCTAGCCCGGTGGACTGGGATAAAGTGCGTTCACGGTTGGATCTGGGCTCATGGGTCGTTCTCGAAGATGGCATGCAGAGAGGAGGAGTTGTGAACGGACAAGATGATGATTACAAGCTGAGAATCCAAGTTCACATGGACCTGCAAGTTGGGAGGCGGAGATGAGCACGAGCTGAGATGAGGTTCTTGTCGCACCTCTCTTGATAAATGAAGATTTGTCCCGAATTGAGGCTTCTGAACCAGCACAACGGTAGAAAGCGACCTCGGTTGCATTGTGCGACTTTGATTTGTCAAGTTCAACGAACAATCAACTTCCAGGTTGCTTCCATAGCCTAGTATTGCAAAAAGAAAAACACAGGGGGGGGGACAAGAAAAGAAGAAAAGCCGCTCTCAGATGATGTTATGTCTCGTCTGCATGGACTCTTGCCGCAATCAGCATGACAAACAAGACCTGCAGTGAACTTACGGGCCTGTAGTTAGTTTCGTTCTTCATCCGTATACATCCCAAAGGCATACGGTCCCTTCATACAAGTGGTCACAGACCTGTAGATGTACTAGATATCGAAGCCCCACATGCACTTAAGACTTATTACTTAAATTAGTAAGTACTATAGAATCTTAAGTATTATCTTTCTATTTTAAATTACTTAACTAGTTTTATTTTTACTTTATATATAACTATAACTATATATAATACCTTTATATTACTATAAATATTTAAAGTTTAATATTAAAAAATTTATATTCTTTTATATTTATACTTTTATTATAAATAAAAAAAGGTTTTTAAGTTAATTATAAAAGAAACTTTTAAAGTATATTTATAAAAGAAGTATTAAAATATATATAAAGTTATTAAATACTTTATATATAAAGTTTAAAATAGTCCTTAAGACTTATAATAAAGAAGGCTTAAATTATCTTTAAAGAATTATTAATTTAAAGCTATAGTTACCTAAGGATTTCTAAGGAAGGAGTAGTGAAGCTGCGATCTAGCGTTATAGGAGGTATAGCAGCCATTTAGGCTAATTAGCTAAGCAGATTGCACGGACCTACTAGCTAGGTCCTGCGTACGTTCAGCCTATAGCCCTGACAAGGTTTAGGGTGAAGAAATAAGTTACTAAGTAGATAGATAAATAGATAGTTAAAAGGATGAATATAGTGTGGTCGAAGCGACTCCTTTATTAAGCTGAGATAATAGGAGATGTCCTAATAGGACAAGGTTATGTATTATTAAGATAAATGAGGTGAATTTCCCTATGCAGGGCTTTTCACAGTGATTTTACAATTCACTTCTGTAAACCAGTGTAATCTAGCCGTAGCGTTAGGCCGTGCCTGTTCGCGCCGGTGCCGTTGACAAGCGATCAGCCTGTCGAGGTTTACTGAGAGCAAATATTGGTCGAAGTTGTATACACATTTCAGCCTCTGTACGCCTTTTAATCGTGCCGGCTGTGGCAGAAGACAGCGTAACTATGCCGAAGCGCACAGCCAGGCGATTCAGAATTATTTGTGTAGCCTGCTGAAGTCCACACTGCATTCTGTAGGCCGCCTTGCCTGAGAAGGGCTATTTTGGGTTAACAAAATTGCTTCCTAACGCTCTCACATTTCGCAGGCTTGACTTGGAGACAACAGCGCGCACCTGCAAAGTAAAGTGAAAGACAGCCTTTTCCCGCTGGAATCTAACCCACAGAAGTGAAGGTCGAGTCGGCGGTTGTGCGACTTTGGTCGGGCTCAACGGAGTGTCAGGCAATGCTCTTCTGCACAGTATTCGGTTGCGTTCTTCATTCGTATAAATTCCAAAGGCGTACGGCCCCTTCACACAGTGGTAAACGCTAAAGAGCCAGAGTTGAAACTGCAGAGCATAGGAGTGAAAGTGTACGCGTGAGATCCAGATCTAGGAGGGTTACAAGGAGGTGGGAACAAGCTTTGAAGAAGACCTTCTAGAAATGGATTGGATCGGCGTCAGCATGGTGAACGTGATGTGCATTTAGGCGCGTGAGCCTGCGGGACCGGATATGAGATGCCAATTGTCGACACTTGCATTGCATTATCAAGTGGTCACCACTGCCGTGGCCACCAACAAAATGAAATCTGGACCATTGCTGACCACCTGCGCAAGATGTTGGCTTCCCTGTACAGTCATAGATAAGTGGGCCACAGCAACACGGCCCCCTATCACGATATCTCGGTGCCGGATTGTTACCTTGCTGCAATCTCCACTACTGGCCGCTCTGCCTTACCCAATCGGGCAGGTCTCGGGGTCTCGCTGCCACGCTCGAGGGTTGCCAGGCCGAGGCAATACCAATGTGGTGAATAGATTGCCACAAACACTATTTTCCTATTTACGCATAGATTCTGGTAGTCGTTGCATATATGCTTCGTGACAATTCGCGGTGGCACTCCATGCCATGCTCGAAGTGTCAAGTTACGATGAGAGTTTTCCAGATTCGGCACAGAGCACTATATGTAGCTTGAAGGGGTCGCAGGTCTTGGGACAACCCTCCCCGGCCCTGGTTGGGAGCGGCTCCATCAAGGGCGCTGCAGTAGTGTTCGCCAAGCTTTGGCGGTGCATCGAGTCATATCAAAGGCTCGCATCCAACATATATTACCCCATCTTGGCGGTGCAAGTGACTGCCTCATTCAGCTACCGTGAACCAGTCACCTTCGAGTTGGCCCTTACGTACCGGGTGCCAAGATAATAGTCCCCGGAACTGGTGCGAGTAGCAACGGTCTCAACTCCAAATGGGAAGTTAGGTATGGCTTCTCGTACGGGCCATTGGAGCCCCATATTCTGCGGCTGTCTGTTCGCTGACCGCGATCAATTGATTGATTCTTATAAGAATTCAGACTCCCCGTGATGGGTACTGACGAAAAAGATGCTGGTCGGTAGCATCCTCAGCGTCGTTTCTCAGCATCGTTGCTAGTCGCCATGCAGTCGCTCGTTCTCCTCGGCCTGTTGGGCAGTTCTGCCCTTGCGCATCCTGCTATTCAAAGTGCCAACAAGAAGCCGTGGAAGCCCTCGCTGTCCAAAAGATTGGTTGATCTTGACCAGTTTCGGCCAGGCACTGTTGCTAGCTACGTCAACGCGACTGAGACCACCTCCAGTCCGGATACGAAGCTAATCAAGCGTGATGACTACGTTGCTACCGCCACCGCGCTCGTGAAGTCTAAGGCCCCTGACGTCGAGTTTCGGGTCTATGACAGCTACATCGGCACAAACGGCATTGGTCATGTCTACTTCAGGCAGACAATATTTGGCCTCGATGTTGACAACACCGACTTCAACGTGAACGTAAGTGAGATCTCGAAGATAAAGAAAATCTGATTGACTCCACAACTGACATCGATCTTAGATCGCTAAGGACGGCTCAATCTTCTCCCATGGCAACAGCTTCTACACCGGAGCTCTGCCAGAGACCAGCCCTTTGACAAAGCGTGACTTCAAGGACCCAGTGGCTGCTCTCAACGCCGCCAACTCTATTCTGCAGCTGGACGTCAAGGCTGACGGCGCGACTGCTGAGGCCAAGGATGGAGTGGAGACGTACAACATTGCTGGCACAACGGGAGCCCAGTCCGACCCTGAGGCCCGTCTGCTATACTTTGTCAAGGACGACGGTACCCTGGCACTGACTTGGAGAGTCGAGACTGACATCTCCAGCGATTGGTTGCTGTCATATGTCGACGCCGAGACGGCGGAAAAGGTTCTTGGTGTGGTCAACTACGTCGCCAGAGCCCACAATCATGAGAAATTGGTTCCAAAGCAGGCCGATATCAGTGCCACCTACCTCGTCTAGTAAGCTTCTCCAGAGCCTGTCTCAATACCTTGTTCTGACCTCGTGATAGTCCGTGGGGTGTCAACGACCCTGATGAGGGCAGCCGTGAGGTGATCAAGGATCCCTGGGATCTCAAAGACTCGCCCTTCACCTGGCACAATGATGGTACCAAGACTTACGACACAACCTGGGGAAACAACGCTGCTGCTCAAGTCAACCCCACTGGTGCTACCTGCGATACCTGCTACACGGACGACTACCGCCCAGAGTCTCCCAGCTTCGACTTCGAGTATGACTATTCTCCATCCATGAGTGACCCAGAGACCTACTGTACGTGTACCGAGACTTGATTGGAGTTCCATAATTCTTTCTTTGGAAGATGTTTTAGGATGGATCTTCTGCCCTGGGCATGAACACATTCCGCTAACATCATGTAGACAATGCATCGGTCACACAACTGTTTTACTCGGTGAACACATACCACGACCTCCTCTACGAGCTCGGGTTCACTGAGTCGACGTACAACTTCCAAACCAGCAACGATGGAAAGGGAGGCAAAGGTAGCGACTTCGCCATTGTCAATGCCCAAGACGGGGCTGGCACCAACAATGCAGATTTCAGCACCCCGGCGGATGGGAGACCTGGGCGTATGCGCATGTATTTGTGGACCGAGAGTACACCAGTTCGCGACTGTGCGTTCGAGGCCGGAGTTGTCATCCACGAGTACACCCACGGCGTGTCCAACCGTCTGACTGGCGGTGGCACCAACACCAGGTGTCTGACTGGTGTCGAGTCTGGTGGTATGGGTGAGGGCTGGGGTGACTTCATGGCAACTGCAATCCGTATGAAGGATACCGACACAAGAGCAACAGACTACTCCATGGGCGCGTGGGTCTACAACAACCCCGCTGGCATAAGGGCGTACCTCTTCAGCACCGACATGACGACGAACCCTTACACCTACAGGAGCGTCAACGGAAAGACCGAGGTTCACAGCGTTGGCACCATCTGGACCACAATCCTCTACGAGGTCCTCTGGAACCTGATTGATAAGCACGGCTTCAACGCCGCCGCTAAGCCGACTTTCGACAGCGCTGGTGTGCCTACTGATGGACGCTACCTTGCTATGAAGCTCGTAATCGACGGCATGTCTCTGTAAGTTAATTCCTCCCCTGCTGTCACTTTCTGGAACAAATGCTAATTTCATCCCACAGGCAACCTTGCAACCCAACCATGGTCTCGGCCCGGGACGCTATCATCGACGCTGACCTGGCCCTGACTGGTGGCGCGAACGCCTGTGAGCTGTGGACCGGATTTGCTAAGCGAGGCCTGGGCCAGGGCGCAGTGTACAATTCCTCGAGGAGGACTGAGAGCTTCGTCGTTCCCAGCGGCGTTTGCTAGACTTTGAGGGATAGAAGCTGTATATAAATATGTTTTATCACCCAGCATAGCCATTATTTGACACTGGCTTCCTGTATTGTCACTGTACGGCTGTCAGGTATACCGATAATTGACGATAATCAAAGTTGAATGGCATCACAAACAGAAGTGAACTCGAAGTGTGTGCTACAATAGACTAGAACAGGGGCCAATAACAACGTCGGTGTTGCTCAAAATGTCGCTAAGCATATCCATGTAGACACGAACTAGTGAGCTGACTTTGATTTGAGAAATGCAGCCCTTCGTCCTCGGCGCGAGATGCGAAAGCACACCCGGGTTGACCCCTCAGGTATTCTGAAAAGGGCCAAAAAGATTACAAATAAGAACACTGCTCTGTACTTACTACAGTGACCGTTCTCACGCCTACTTGCAGCTGAGCGGTGGCCACGTCGGAGCCTGGGCTGCTAATTGCGAAGTAAGACGGCACCGATGAAATGGCTGCCACAGATTAAGCCAAATACGGAATTGAGGTTTTGCACCGCCCAGGCATGAATCAGTCGGAGGAGGACCTCTCTGTGCTCAAATCTCAGCCCTGTCAACTAGGACGCTCATGTTTCGACCCCCTACCGAATTACCAGGTGTTCGAACATTCCTCCGAGACTTCTTTCCGTAACAAGATAATGGTGCTGGCCAAGAAAAACGATGGGTTAATCGGTTTCCTCTCCGCTGTTGTCCTCTCGATTCCTGGTATGGAAGAGCCGGTTGTACACACTGGCTTGACTGACCGTCACCCACCCAAGCCACAGAAAGTCCGGTGTCATTCATCGGCTTTTCGCGGGTCTAGTCCTGCGTATCTTTTCCGTGCATCCAAAGGGTCTATGGCTCAGCACATTATCGGGGGTCATCACATCTCTTGGGCAAATCGCTACATACACACGCGAGGTTTTTCCATCGCCTCAATGGAACGAAGAACTGTGGAAGAAACGCCCCTAACCCTGGTTTTAGAGTATTCTTATAGGCACTATAAAATACCTATAAGGTTGAAAACTACTATCTAGACTAATTTAGATAGTAGATAAGTTAAATATATTCCTTCCCCTCCTATAGAACATTTTTACTAGTTCCTCTATAGTTATAAGCCTAGTATATAACTAATAAGCTTAGAATAGATAATTTAAAGTATTACTTATCTTATATACTTCTTTTATAATCTATCCTACTCTATAGATACTTCTAATATAATATCTTTATTATCTAATTTAAAGATAATCTACTAAGATTTATACTTATTTCCTAGATAGTATATACTCTTAAAAGCCTATTATTAACTTAAGAATTACTAGTATTTAGTTAATCTAACTATACCTTTAAATAAAGAAATAGATAGCTCTAATATCCTAAAACTTTTAAATTAAATCTTTATATATAAGAAATCTTAATAAGAAATATTCTAAGTAAAATATAATATTTTCTTAGCTTACTAAGTAGCTAGAATATTTAAAAATAAGGAAATAGAACCTTACTAGTTACCCCTTATTTAAGAGGAGTTAAAAAAAGCTTATAATTAAAAGATATAATAAAGACTTATACCTACTTTAAATTAAGTATTAAAGATATTAAATCTATAGAAAATATAGAACTAGATATAAAAGATAGTTTTAAATAATATTCTATCTATATATATAATAGAATTATTAAATTTAAACTTATTTTTAATATAATAAATTATTAGAAAAATTAGAGAAAACCTTACTCTTTTAAAGTTAAGTAAGGTTAATACTATTTATTTAATATATATATAATACTTAAAGAAAGCTTAAAAAACTAAAATTAAGCTAGATATATAGTATTAAGAGTTTAATAAGGTTTATTTATAAGTATATACTTATTATATATTTAAGGTTAAAGGGTTTTTAAGTATAAATAACTTTTTATAAGCTATATTAACCTAAATTACTTCTAAATAAGCCTAATTAAAGAGACTCTATATAATTAAATAAAAAGCTCTTAAAAAGAATATTCTAATACTTAAAGAACTCTCTAAAATACTAGGAGCTTTATTATATATAAATAAATAGTTTAACTAACTTAAAGGTACTTTAATCTTTACTATACTAGTAGAAATAGAAGTACTTAAAATAAGTATAAAATTAAAAACCCTTAAACTAAATACTTTAAATAAAAAGTAGGATAAAAAGGATACTTTTAAGTATCCCTATTAAAGTAATAAGTATTTTAAGTACTATAGATAGGATCTAACTATATACTAAGTATTTAAATATATATATATATAGATAAAAAAGACCTATAATTTAAAAGAGAAATCTTAAATACTAAGTATAAGGAAATTAAAGAGTATCTAAAGTTTAAGAAATTTTAAAATCTAATTCTATAGCTTAAGAAATCTAGTATATAGTTAGAAATAGGAAATATAGTACCCTAAGTAGAAAAAAGTATTCCTATATTATTATATTTAAGAACTCTTAAATTAGAATAGAAATATACTTAACTATACCTTTTTTATATATATAATTACTATTCTATAAAGTTTATTATATCTATCTTTACCTTATAATACTTAAATCTTTTTAAAAAATATTATTTAAAGTATTTAAATATAAGATATATACTATAATTAACTTAAATAACCTTCTTATTAAACTATTAATATAGGGGATATATATAATATTAGATAAGGTATAATATACCTTTTTAGAGAGTACTATTTTAAATAACTATAGAGCTATATACTTAGTTAATATAGTTAAAAAATTTAAACTAAAGACTTTCTATCCTAATTTAAATAATAATATAGTTAAAGCTAGTACTTTAACCTTAAAGATATATAAATATAGAACTTAATATTTTAGAAATATTATTTATAGTATATAAAGAAAATATATTAAAGATCTAGTATTTAAAAATATAGTAGTAGTAAAGAATTTCTATATAAATATAGTATTTAAAATACTTTTATAAAAAATAAATACTTAGTACTATAGGAAAGATACTATATTATATTTTAAACTATTTAAAAATAGTATATTAATAGTAGAACTTACTTAGAATTATAACCTAGTATTTATTAAATATAAACTACTCTCCTTCTCCTATTTTTAAGCTCCTACTATTATTAAAAGTATAGTTAAAATTATAAACTTCTAAGTATTTACTACTATAAAAATATATCTATTCTAGCCCTTTTAAAATAAATTCCCTAATTAAAAAGACTTTATATAACTATAGTATATTTAAATAAAATACTTTAGTATATAAGCTTTAGAATACCTAATTAAATAAGATAAAGAAGTAAAAATCTCTAGAATTAAAAGGATTAACTATAAAGTATACTTATATACTTATATAATAAAATATATTTAGAAAGTATTATTAGAAAATAAAAGTTTTAGATCTTTCTTCTATATCTTCTAAAACTTATTTATATACTTATAAGCTTTAAATAAAGCTTTATATACTTTTATTATTAGTAATAAGTATAGTAGGAAGCTTTTTATCTACCCCTTATATTTAAAAACTTAGGAAATAGTATCTAAAGTACTTTAATACTTTAAAATATATATATATAGGTAATTTAAGCTTACTATTTATAAAATATAGTAAAATACTAAGATAGTAGTTATAAGTTAAATAATAGATATTAAATATATTAAATAGATAAAATAAAGTAATATTAACTTTAAAATCACTCTTTTAAGAATATTAGAAGTAAATAAGGGAGGTAAGAGAGTTAGAAAAACCCTTATTAAGAAAATACTTATACTATTACTTAATATAAATCTACCTCCTAAATTATAATTAGAAGCTATATTAACTATAACTATATTATATAATATATCCTTAGTACTTAAAAAATAAAAATAAGCTTTAAATACTATATTATATAAATAGTTTTAATACTATTTCTACTAATATAAACTATTTTAAATAAAAGATAAGCTCTAAAGCTTACTTTTTAACTAGGGAAATATCTATACTTATAAATATAAAGTATATACTTTTATTTAAAAGTATAAAAATAATATAACTAAATACTATTTAAAAACTTATAAAAGGGCTTATATAGGCTATCTAGTAAAATATATAGTATTAAATATATATAGAATATAGGTTTCTATAAAAGAAAAGGTTATTTTTATTTAAAATATAGTATTTAAAGAAAACCTCTTCTATAATAATAAGGTTAATAAGAAAGAAAATAGACTATAAGCTTTTAAAGTAAAGTATATATTAGTTAAAATAGCTATTCTAAAAGAGATCTAGAAGATTATATATATTACTAATAAGATAGAAAATAAGAATATAGTAAATAGTTAAGAAACTTTAAATAAAACGCTTAAAGCTAGGATTCTATCTAGAAGTAGTACTTCTATAGGATTAATAAAAAATATACTAAAGAGTAATAAACTAAGTTTATTACTTATTCTAGTTAACCTTAAAGAGTTATATATAAGGCTCCCTACTCTAAAAGATACTCTAAAAACTTTTAATAAGAGTATATTATTATAATAAGAAATAGTTTCTAATAAGAAAATAAAGAGAGAGAGCTAAGAGTTTCCTAGTTAAGAAGTATATTAATTTAATAATAAAGGAAATTCTAGTAATTAGAGAAGAAATAGATAAATATACTTAGAAATATAAAGAATAAAACCTATATAATATTCTATATAAATTTAAGATTAATAAAATTAAACTTAGGATTATTCTCCTACTATTATAAATATTAGATTTATATATATAGTAGGATTATATAAAGATACTTATATATAGGTAGAATTTATAACTACTTATATACTAGAATAACTAAAAAGATATATTTAAAGTACTAAATAGAATAAATACTTAAAAATAATAAATTATATCTTTATAACTACTTTTAAATACTATATTAAAGATAAGAAAACCTTATTAGTTAGTTCTAAAATAAAGTACTATATTAATACCCTTCTAATAGAGCCTATATTATAGAAATAAGCTTAAAATACCCTTTTTAAAGATAAGTAGCTTATAGCTATATATAGTAAGCTTAAAATACTTATAAAATTAGATATATAGAAAATAGTTAAAAAGAAAAAAGTAACTTTAAAGCCTTTCTTATTAAAATAGGTATATAAATATAAGTTTAATAAGGATAGTTTTTTAACCTTTTTTAAAGCTTATATATATATTTAAAAAGACCTATAACTACTATTTATAATAAAGAGTATATATATAGCTATACTTACTATAAAGATCTTTTAAGTTATAATAGCTATTATAATATACTTTAATTTAAAGATTATATAACTTAATATTATAAATACTTTCCTTTATATTAATAGAGAGAAGTATAAGCTTATATTTTATAATCTTTTAAATAAATTTAAAGAGATTAGAAAATATAGTAAGTTTAAAAGAGCCTTATATAAGCTATAGGACTCTCTACTTCTCTAGTATAAGGAGTTTTCTACTATAATCCTTAAGTTTAGCTTAATACTAGCTTTAGAAGAGCCCTATCTTTTTATAAACTTAGAAATAAGACTTATAGTCCTCTTTTATATAGATAATATCCTTATAGTATATTTAAAAAAGAGTAAGAATAAATATAAGTACTTTAAAGTAAGTATTTAAGTAAAATATAAGTTTAAAAACTAAAAACTTACTAAGTAGTTTCTAAATATATATATTCTAAAAGATAGGATTAAAAGAACTATTTCCTTTATTTATAACTTATATATTAAAAAGATTACTTAAAAGTTTAGTTTATAAAATAACTTAAATATACTACTATATATACCTATATTACTTAAAAACTTAAAGCTATTTAAAAAGTAAGCTTTAAATAAAAATATTAAAATATATTAAAAGAGAGTAAGCTTTATATTATATACTTCTATTATAATATACCTAAATATTACTTTTATCTATACTAAGCTTTTCTAAATACTTATAAATTTAAAACTAAACTACTTTAAAGCTATAAACTAAGTAATAAAGTATTTATATATAACCTAGTACTTTAAACTATAATATAAGGGATATAAAGAAACCTAAGTACTTATAATAGCTAAGAATACTTTATTTATAGATAATAAAGAGAACTAAAAGTCCTTATAAAAGTATATAATACTCCTCTTTAATAGACTAATCTATTAGAAAGTAACTAAGTAAATAACTATATCTACTTTAACTATTAAAGCTAAATTATTAGTTTTAAAGCTTACTATAAAAGAAACTATAGCTCTATAATAACTATTTTAAAATATATATTTAAACTTAAATAAGCTTTAAACTATATATTTAAATAATTAATAAACTATATATTTAATTATAAGTAAAGCTAAAAGGTTTAATATAAAACTTTATTATATAGATATTTAATAAATATAGTTAAAGTAAAAATATAAGTATAGAAGTTTTAATATAATATACTTAGAAATATTAAAAATACTAGTAAATAGACTAACTAAAGTTCTTATATATACTTAATTTAAATAATTTAAAGAGTATCTAAATCTAAGGGATATATATAATATAATAGAATAATAAGTTAATTTTAAAAATACTAAGGTTTTTAAAAAATTATATTCTAAGCTTTACTAATACCTAGGAACCTAATTTCTAACTAAATTAATACCTAGTATACTTTAAAAGAATTAATTTAAATACCTCTTTTAATTATCTATTATTCTAATTATATATAATTCTTACTAAAATATATAAAATAAAAGAGCTTAAAAGCTAGTTCTAAATATATACCCTTAATAGTATTAAAAGGTTAAAAGGTTTAAATTAAGCTTTACTATTAGAGTTAATCTTCTTATTAACCCTATCTAAACTATATAAATACTTAGATTTTATTTAAAATTAGTTAACTATAATATTATCTTTACTAGGTAAAATCTAACCTTTAAAATAACTATTTAGCTTTATTTAGTATATATATTTATATATAGTATAAGTTTTATTATAAATATTCTTATAGTTAAGATAGAACTTCTAAGCCTCCTCCTTAAAAATATCTTTAACTAACTTCTTATTTAAAGCTATATAAGCTATATATACCTCTTTAGTAAAAACCTATATAAATCTAAAAAGCTTCTTATATTTATTACTATTTTTAAAATAATAGAAATAATACTTACTATTACTATTATAGTTAAAGTAGTCTATAATATTAGATTTAATTTAACTATATAGTATAGAATTAATATAATAATAATAAATAATCTTATATTTATTAGTAGTATAAACCTTAAGCTTTATATAAATCTTATATATAACCTTATTATACTTAGAATAAAGATCTTTAAACCTAATTAAAATAAAAGTAATCTCTTTATTATATTCCTTTATAACTATATTAAAATATTAGTTAAACTAGAGAAGTAATAATAGTAGTATACTAAGAATATATATTATTAAAATTAACTTTATAACTTATATTAGCCTTCTATTTCTTAGTTAATTTAAAAATAAAAACTATAGGAATATTTAAAATAGTAGGCTTAAGAGTATCCTTCTTAAGCTTATTAGGGTTATTAATATTATTTAAATTAGTATTATACTTATATTTATACTTAAAAATAGTTAGTATAGAGGCTATCTACCCCTTTAAATTAATAAATATTAAAATATAGTTTAAAAGATTAGTTTTAAAAGTATTTTTTAATAGAATCTAGTAGAGAATTATTTAAAAAGTTTAAATTTAAGCTTTAATTTAATAAAATAAAGTATATATAAAATATAAAGGTACTTAAAGATATAGAATATAATAGTATAGGAAGGAAGGATTACTAAAATTAGGCTTATATAAGTAGCTAAAAGAAAGTTAGTTAGTATAAAATACCTACCTATTAGTATATTTTTTACTATTAAAAAAGTAGGGTAGTAATAAGCTTAAAATTAAAGCTTAATACTAGGGAGTATATAGAAGAAATACCCTTAACCTTAGTTTTAGAGTATTCTTATAGGTACTATAAAATACCTATAAGGTTGAAAACTACTATCTAGACTGATTTAGATAGTAGATAAGTTAAATATATTCCTTCCCCTCCTATAGAACGTTTTTACTAGTTCCTCTACAAGAACATCCATCGGGACAACCTTCAGACACGCACCTACACATTACTAGGGAGATCAATGTTAAACACCGCCAAAAGATGCTCATTCCACCCAAGACCCACTTCGACTAAAGCATATTCGTGTTCCGTGCATCGAAACCAACATTACCTGCCAGCTCTCTCGTCGAAGCGGCAAGTGTCTTGAGACAGGACCACCGGAATTTGAAATTGGCACGGTTCTATCGAAGCTTGCTACGAGACCCAGGCGATGAAGTTCTCCAGATCTCTTACTTTAGACCTGAGTTCACCTTCAACACAGGCGCGGATTTGTTAGCGAAGGCAAGCATTGCCGCCTTTTCCTTGCTGAGAGAACGTTTACATATAGAACCAGCTCTGAGTGCACAGGTGTGAAGATATCTAGATAAATCAGCAGACACGGCTTTAGACATTCTATAGCCTTGACAACTAGATTAAGTATCAGGACACGGAGACTGTGGAGTAGCGGCAAACGGGTCATATATGTCGCTCAATATTTCACTAGTTTCTAGCCGCTGGGGGACAGCGCATTGTTAGTAAACGTTGTGAGAGACTAAAAGGTTAATAAAATTGAGAATGTAATTGTTAAGAAATCTATAGGCGAGGATCTTGATAAGAGTAGTAATAAGTTTGTATAGTATTTATATCTTTTCTAAATACTATGATCATAGTGAAAGTCGACTTTAGAGTAATCCTTAAAATCTAAAATCTATTAACGCATAACGATCCCAACGCGCTATACCATCTATATCGTCTAATCATCTATTGTAAATTATCCCGCTCGTCCCCATATCAGCCTGCATGCCTAGGTGCTAACTCTAGCTATTTATCCAGGCTCTGCGCTTCACACATCTTTTTGTACATCTTCCCCAGATTCAAGAGCTCATCATGGGTGCCCTTCTCAACGATCTTACCGTCGTAGAACACGCAAATCACGTCCGCGTCTCTGATTGTACTGAGACGATGAGCCACCGCAATAGTGATGCGATCCCGCGCCGCCGATGCCTCGGCCAGTGCCCTCTGCACCATCTTCTCCGACTCGGTGTCGAGGGCCGACGTCGCCTCGTCGAGCAGCATAACATTCGGATCACGTATCAGCGCCCGCGCTATGGCGAGACGCTGGCGCTGACCACCAGAGAGCTGGGATCCACTTGCGCCACATGGGGTGTTCAGGCCTTCTGGAAGGGATATCACAAAATCCCAGGCGTTGGCCGCACGCAGTGCTGCTTCGACCATTTCGTCGTTCGGAAGTGTCTCTTCGTCATCGCCGTTTGGCTCGAAGCCCAGCTGGACGTTCTCTCGGACCGTTCCTTGGTATAGAGTTGGCTCCTGCTGTACCAGTGCGATGTTTTGACGATATAGAAGGGGGTTCAGAGATGTTAATGGCTCTGAATCTATATTAATGCTACCAGATGTTGCATCGTAGTATCGTTCAAGCACTATAGGGCAAGTGTCAGATATCTCCCACGTACTCACCGAATAGGTATTTGTCGGTTGTCTACTCACAGGCTATCATTGTACTTTTACCACAGCCAGAAGCACCAACGAAAGCAGCAAACTGACCCCGTTTGATCGTAATATCGATTCCTCGCAGGACCTGATGTGCAGGCTGGAGAGGGTAAGTAAATTTGACTTTATCAAATTCGATCTCTTGTATACCGCCGGCCGGTCCGTGTTGTGCATTTTCCGGTGTCTCGATGATCGCTGGTTGTAGGCGAGTAAGCCAGAAGTAATAGTTTGCTGCGCTAGCTCCCTTGGTGATACCTATGATATCATTAGGAATTTATCCGTTTCCGAAACAATTAAATACTTACTTGTCGTATATGAGAACATCTGCGATGCGTTTTGCCCGGCAAAAAAGACGCCCATGAACGAAACGAAAAACTGATAAAATGTCACACTATCCTCGGAGACCAGTTTGCAGCCATACCAGAAACCCAGTGCTAGTATGAAATACTCGATGGACTGTGTGAATGAGAACCAAAACATCACTATTAAGTGTCAGCAATCTGCCGGATCCTAATTTGATGCATTCTGGAAACAATAATGGAAAAAGGGGGATCAGCAAAAGTAGCAGAATTGCACTGACTGTGGAACAAGGGCGTCATGGACTGCTTGATAGCGCAATTTAACTCCTCTTCGTATCGCTCCAATACCGAGTGCTCGATCGCCAAACTTGAAACCGTCCGGATTGCAGTGACTGCTTCCGAGGCCAGCGAAGCACCGCGAGAAAATCGTTTCGAGTTCCCATCGTCCATCCTGGTCTCGAGACGGATTCGTGCATACCCAGCGACCAGTAGTGGCGGGAGACCGGCGGCGACTCCGACTAGCCCAAGCCTCCAAGAAATGACTATGGCGATGATACTAGAGGCAGTAACACTGATCATTGTGATGAGCACAAGGGAGATGTTGAACCCCATCAACTCGAGGATGGCTTGAGTGTAGGAATCAAGGCGGCCTGTCAGCGCGCCAACAGTGTTCTCGGCCCTGTCGAAGAATTGAATGTCTTGTCGAAGCATAGAGTCCAGCATGTTCTTCCTGAACTTCTGGTTCAATGTTTGAGCGACGATATTGGTGAGCCAACCCAGAGAGAAATAAACAACTAAGCATCCTATGCCCAGCACAAAGAACATGAGGGCTAGAAAGTTCCCACGTCTGCGCAATTCGTCCAAGGGTAGTTGGAAAATGTCCATCACTCCGCCTAATAGCACTGCTTGTCCTGGGAAAACGCCACCTAAGGCGTGGTTAGTGCTTTCAAAGTTGCCATGTGCTTGATCGTACAACACTGGGATGTTTTGACTCACTTGCTGCGACGCAGAGAATGATCACAGCCGCATAGACCCTATTGAGCTCAGGCGTCGCCCGTATCATTGCCAATACTACCCCAACAAGTCCATACTGCTTGAAGTTTTCGTAGTTGTCCCGGTCACCGAGACGTTGCAATTGCAGCCTGTCGGCGGTTGCATACCGCGTGAGCGATCGAGAGAGTTCTATCTCTGTTTGTTGCTCTGTTTTTCCCTCATCCTCCTCGTCAGAGGTCGAACTTGTGTCGATGGCACCGGCAGCTGCACTGGAGTTGAGATTCTGTGCCTGAACGAGACGTGCGTAAGCGCCATCCGGAGCCAGGAGCGAGCTGTGAGTGCCCTGCTCGAGAATGTGTCCTTTTGACATAACCACGATGTTGTCGGCTTCTCTAATGGTCGCGAGCTTGTGAGCAATGACAATGGTAGTCCGGTCTTTCGAGACGTTATCAAGCGCCTTTTGGACAATACCCTCAGCGTGCGGGTCTAAAGCGCTAGTGGCTTCATCAAGTAGTAACACCTTGGGCTCAGAAATGACGCTTCTAGCGATTGCCAATCTTTGCTTTTGACCACCGCTTAGAAGGCCGCCACGCTCGCCAATACGCGTGTTGTAGCCTTCTGGCAGCTTTGAGATGAAATCATGAGCGTAGGCGAATTCGGCGGCTTGCTCGACTCTTTCCTGTTGCTCCTCGATACTTGCATGTTCCCAAGAGGTTCCGACCAAGCCATTCGCGATATTCTCGAAAACAGTCCCATTAAAGAGAACTGGCTCTTGCTGGACAAGTCGTACATTGGTGCGGAGCCAATTCAGGTTAAGGCTGTCGATTGCTCGTCCATCAAGCTCGATGGTCCCCGAGCGAGGTACGTACCACCTTTCGAGTAGACCTATAATGGTAGACTTCCCAGATCCACTAGCCCCCTGTGGCGCATATTAGTTTAGCTTTCTCATTTCCGATCAAGTCTACCTACCACAAGCGCAGTCACTTTGCCAGCTGGGACGTGCAACGAAAAGTCCTCGAGCACAGTCACGCCTGGCCTAGTAGGATACTCGAAGCCAACGTTTTTGATCTCGATGACTCCATCAGTTGTACTAGGCCGCTCACCGCCTTCGTGAAAAGGATTGATCTGAGAGGGTCGGTCAATAAGTGTGAATAGCTGAGCGGCGGCGGCCCCGGCTCGTTGGAACGACACTGTGTACGGGGCGATGATGGTGATGTTCAGGACGGCTACAATGACCGAGAGGAGCACCCTATTGAAATTTGATAAGCCATCATAGCCAGGGATTGTTTAGAAAAATTAGCACGATGGGCCAGACTCACGTGAACACGGTTCCTAGCGAATCCACTTCCCCGTTAGCGAACATCCTGACGCCCTGCCAGAACGCGAGACCCATCCCAGCTGGTGTGTGTTATTATTTTTTTCTCAAGACACATGAAAAGTTTGATAGGGTAATGGATGGGACCACTAACCATATATTACAAAATACTCGATGCTGAATAGGGCGCCGTAAAGAGGACTCTTCTTGTCACCTAGGCTCCTTGCATGCGCAACATAGGTCGCGTAGCGGGCAACGAGCCTTTGACGAAGGCTGAAGGCCTGTACGGTCCTTGTTGTGGATAGGACGCTCTCGGCATATGCACCTGCTTTTCCATAGGTTTCCAGCATCTGGCCCTCGATCTTGGCTTCCATGGAGGCAACAAGCCCCATCAGAATGATAAGTGTTGGAGCAATGCAGAGTAGAATCAGCGTCAGCTTCCACTGGCTGATGAATGCTATGATGAAAGATGCCACAAAAGTTGCGGCGGACTGAGAGAGCAGAGCGAGCTTTTCAGCGATGCCAGACTGGATCAGATTGCCGTTTGACGTAGCTTGCATAGAAATAGACCCAGCTGTGCCTTGGTCATAGAAGGCAACCTCCTGACTGAGAGCTGATTTCAGATATTGTCGTCTAATGTTGCGGACGATATGATAAGCACAATAGTTCGAGAGTGTCGTATACGCGTATGCTAGAAACAGCCTGCCGATCCCGATGTAAACAAAATATAAGCAGTATGTTGTGACATCGCCCAGGAATTCGTCTCTTGAAATTTGGCCTGCGACGAAATTACTCAAGATGCTGACAAAATCACCGAGCACGAGGTTGACGAGAGCTAGGCCGGTTCCTGATCCCAGAGCAGCGAGGAAGGCCACTGCCTCCAGGACGATATGTATTGGCTCAGCATAGGTGAATATGCGGCAATATGCTGCACCAGCGGTAACTGTAAGCACTTGGCCGTCTGTTGATATCGAAGACTGATCTGTAGACTTGACTAGCGACTTTGGTCCAGGCCTTTGGACATGTTTGTCTTCCGTGGCTAGTGAAGAGCCGTCCGCCATTGTGAAAACTTGACGGGTGGTGGTTTTCGGAGGTAAGCTTTGAACGGAACGAAAAGACTGATGCCACAATAATCAATAACTATTTCTAATACTTTTCCGAGATTCTAGGGCGGGAGAAACTTTGACAAGAAATTCATGAGAGTGACGAGGATTAAAAAAAACGAGGGTGCTACGTAGCTGGGGCTGGACCCTTAAAGATCGCGAAATAATTGAAGTACATGTGGATCAACTTCTATCCGCCTTATATCCACCAAGATTCTTCCACGGAAGCCAAGTCTCCCATGCCGTAACTTCTTTTGGCGGACTCGAACGTAAGTCGTGGCTGCAATCCAGATCGTATATATCTAGGAGCCCTCGGCCTCCGAGTGCTTGGCCATTGCGGACTGTCCGCTGACGTGGCTGACTAACCAAAGAGGCTCGGAGCTCGCACCCCTCGGGCTGCGAGCTCAGGTCCGCCGGAGTCAATGCTCGGTGTTCTTCTTGTCTCTTCTCTGCCAAAGGCCACGCACATTCACTCATTCCTGAAGGCCCCTCATCTTTTGTTCTGTTCCTGAGCCGCCTCCGAAGACCCCTGCTTGCGACGGGGTGGATTTAGCTGCATATTGGGCGCACAGTGGGACAACCAGCCTTACGCGAACTGGGCGACATTGGCGGAGCCGGACACACCTTCGCTGCTCGCGATCAGACAACCGAGAACGGCTCCAATGGGCGTGTACGATGAAAACCTCGGCAGCGATGCTGAAATGTCTGGTGGCGTTGTGCAGAGTGATGTGGCTGGCGGAGATCCGGGCCCGGAAACCAAGAGCCGGCGTGCGGTAGGTCTTCATTGGATTACACGCGTGTGCACTTGTGAGCCCCATCGTTTTCGCCGGTGCCCACTTAACCATTATCCTGCCGATGCGGTGTATACACTACACTCTATTCCATCAAAGTTGCTTCCAGGCTAACAATCATATCTAATCGCAGTGTGAACCATGCCGCTCACGCAAGGTAACTCTCACTATGGCATCCTTACAGTTGGGTCTTCATACACATATGTGTACGACAGCGTTTAAAACTGAACTTGGGCTGACGAACCGTTTTATCCGCGTAGGTTGGTTGCGATAGGGGCCAGCCATGCTCCACCTGTGTTCGCTCTCAGGTGACATGTACCTACGCGGCTACCCAAAGCAAACGCCCAAAACGGCAGCGCGTACTCATATCGCCTCAATAGTAAGGTCATCCTTAGCATTAGATCATCACGTCGAGTCCTTCTCATCTGTCTCTCGCTGACCACTTCTATGATATAAAGCGAAAGAAAAATTGATCGCATCGAAGAAAGGCTTTCAAGCTTGGTTGACCTGCTCGGGAACCTCAAGGTGGATTCACCGCCACAAGGCGCTGACAGCCAGGCCAAGATCTTGCTTCCGCACATTCATGACCAGACTCCAGGTGTACAAAACACCCCCAGTAACTCCGCTCCCACTCCAGCCTCCGTACCGGCCTCCACCTCGAGCTATAGTTGTGTACGAGCACCGCCTACCACGCACACTGATACCTCCGACCCTGCTTTCGTTGGAGAGTCATCTATGGCCGCGCAGTACGATTTCGCCAATAAGTTTCTTGAACAGGCCCTGCATGCTGGACCACTGCAGGACTTCCGGCTCGAAATGGATGAGACCCTGGGGGCACTTCGTGCTCTTGTCCACGCCCGGCAAACGCACAATGACGTCCGGGAGGCCGTCTTCCCACATGCCAGAAGCCCCTTGCCCGCCCAGCCATACGAACGAACGCTTCCTAACGCGACTGTAGCAATGGCAAGCCTAAGGATCGCGAAAGGTTAGCGGATACCTCTGTGAAAGGAGTCGTGTGTACAGTGTTGCGCTATTGTCCAGTAAGACAGGGGCTAATTAAACTAACATCACAGACAACCCCCGTATCGGTTATCTGTGGTCATGCAACATCATGTCGATTGATAGCTTCACTGCTCGCGCCATCAGAGTGTTGTTCTCGTCTGAGGGCTCGGAGGCAGAGTACATAATTGTCAGCATCGGCCTCTATTGGCTGTTCAATATCCTTAGCATCGCACTTCCCGACCAAGAACTTGGAACTCACCTCCGCCGGGAAGATTTGGTCAAAGAAGGCCTATTGTGTCGCGAAAATCTTGAGACTAGTCTCTCGACGCTTCCATTCAACCTGCCAAGCGACCACGACCACATCGAAGCTCTCATCATGGCGGTAAGAGGTGGCGTTCCCGTCTGCGTTGAGCTACCCACTGAGATCTTGATAGGCCTTCTACGCTATCGACAACTCCAAGCCATCCTTGGCATGGTCATTCTGCTCAGCCTCAGCGCAAAGATGTCTCAGCCTGGGTCTTCACCGAGATCATGTTGTGAACGAAAAGAACAATTTTCGAAATCAGAACAAGTGGCTCTTCTGGACGACTTATGTGATAGATAAGGCCCTTTCACTTCGTCTTGGCCGCCCTTCAAATCTTCCCGACTATGTGAGGACTCTCCAACCGCGTAAATACGAGGATATGAGGAAAGGTCTCATCAAGAGGACGCCGTTAACATGCCATCGTCAACAGGATATCACTGTCTCACCTCCGGATCCTTCTCTGGGCCCCGGTCCCGAGCCCTGGTCATTTTCAGACCTCACTTTCGTATCATGGATTCATGTCGCCCGGATCCAAGGACGCGCTTATGAGGAGTTGTATAGTCCTGCGGCTTTAAGGCAGTCGGATCAGGTTCGACGAGCCCGGGTAAAGGCCATGGCAGACGAGGTCAAGGCAGTCATGCAACGTAGCGAACAGATGAATGTGCGTATTGACAGCTCAATTTCTCCATTGGAGAATCATCACAGCCAGATGGCATCACGGCTCCTCACAACCTATCTCACTAGCACACTTTTCTATCATTTTTGGCCCGGCCATCCCTTTCCACTCCATCAATGTACTCTTAATAATAATTGATAAATACCAATACTAATTGTACATACAAACAGGCTAAAGACCATCCAGAATGGGCTACAACAGTAGATATTGACACTTATCAACTGGTAAGCATCACTTTTCACCTGCCATATATCCCATCTTTCATGTTTTAGATTGTTCTAGAATGCATCAATTTAGGATCCGTAGCAGGACTAACGTCACCGGTAGATGCACATGATGGATAAAGTATTAAATCGGTCGGTGTTGACACTGCTCTATCGAGCAATCCCTTCTCCGCCCGGCTCCGCGTCGACATTTACACCGGAGTGCGTCGAAACAGCACATTCGGCCCTTGAAAAACATGAAGAGTGTATGGAGCGGCTAAAGCCCTATGATGCACAATTCCAGGTACTTTATCTGCATTGGTAAGTCTATTTGTTGTTGTGCAAATTGCAAATAATAGCATCAAAGCTGAATCAAACTGCCAGGACGATTCATTATAACCCTTTCAACCCATTCATCGTCATATTCTGCCATGTAATCGAGACAAGTGATATGAGCGACTTGGACAGACTTCACGATTGTGTGGCCTCTTTTGAACCCTTGTCGAAAACATCCGAGTCGACAGCACGTATTCACCGGTTGTTCCATGTCCTGTATAATGTTGCTCTGAAGTATGTCGAGGTCAAGCAGAATCAGGAACAAGCGTCGGTCAGCCGAGAATTCGATGCCTATCTCAACGCACTAGGGTTCAATCCAGGTGGATTGATGGACGTGAGACAGGGTGACAATGGCACCAAAGGGTCCAGTTTACCAGCGACCGGCATTCCTGTTACCATGCAGGACTATTCAGGGTTAGAGGGCGTACAACTGTCCAACCAAGACGTGCATGCTCATGGTATGCTGCAGCACGGGATGCTGCTTGGTGGTTGGTTCCACAGCAATCAGCAGATGATGGGTTTGTTGGAAGAGGACACCCTCTGAAATGCTGCCTGAGTTTCTTGCTGGCCTATAATTTACTCCTGTGGCCCTTCAAAGACTCAAGAATTCAGGGAAAGCTTCAGAGATGCCTCCAACAGCCCACGCCGGCTCTTTCTTAATATCGCTCCAGTCTCACTTCCTAAGAAATTTAGGTTCGAGTGTCAAAATAGGGCCTTTATATCGCAGCATAGCTTCAGCCACCTTATGTTTTTTTATTCAACTATCTATCTATTCGTCATCTTCTTAGCCTTTAGACTACCTACCTTATACCTTATCTATAAAGTTAGTAATTACTTAGTATATACCCCTATATACCTCTTTATAAGAGATCTTTAGCTTCCTTTATAGTACCCCCTCTTCTACTATATTCCTTATATACTATATATCTTTAGAGAAACCTTCTATAATAAAATAGTATATTTAAAGAAGGAGGTTTTAATTTTTAATTATCTTTATATCTACTTTATATATACTATATTTATTATATATATTATAAATAGTCTTAGTTTAGCTTTCTAAAAAGGCTTTTATTATTTTTATAAAGTTATATAAAAAGGCTTTTTTAAATAGATTATTTATAGTAGTATAACTATTTAGTTAACTATATACTTAAAATAAAGACTATAGGACTTACCTAGCTAGTAGTCTTATAAAGCTATTCTTAAGGTTATATCTTCTTTAGAAGCTTCTTAAGAATAAGTATTATTAATAAAGAGAAGAGTTAAGTTTCTTAACTAGGTTTTTCTTTTTAAGATTATTATACCTTTTTATAGGTACTATATTAAGACTATTATATTCTTACTATATAACTACTTTATTAGCTATTAGCCTTAAGCTACTAGTATTAATAATTAATAGTATTATTAGAAGTAATACTTCTTAGCCTTATCTATATAATATAAGGCTAAGGCTATATACCTATAAACTATATTAATATTTTATTATAATTAGTATTGTTTTTTTAAGCGCTAGGTCTTAAGCGCTTACTACTATATAAAGGCACTATGTATATTTTATATGTATGGGGGATTGGAAACGCAACCGCTTATATCGTAGCAGACACTGTAAGCTGACTGCGTGTATTCCATTGGTACGGTACAATTAGCAGTCTCGTACGATGAGTAATGGCACTACGATCTCGAATTTGGGAAATGGAAAGGCAACGCGCATCGTCAAGGTCGAAAATGATTGCTGGGGGCGCAAATTAGCACGTGTTGACTCTTGCGTTACGTTCGTACAACGAGACATGAACAGACTCCAGAGGCCGAGAGGTTTGGGAAAACCCCGGAACTTGTATTGAATAGTTTGGACTATGGACTCAAAATTTCATTACGTTTATAGTCATCTGTTACGTCTGACTTTGTTGGAATTCTAAGAGGCATTCTACTTAGGGCAAGCCCTAGACAGTTGATTAATGTTTAGACTGGGGAACCCCAATCAGGTGCTACAGACAGACTATGACTCGACGTCAGCGGCTTTCAGAAACTGTCGGTTCCTGTGCAGATCCTGCTCACGCCTTAATCACGGGCAAGCGAGCGTTTCACGAGCCAGCTGAAGACTGCGCAGGGTGCGTTTTCACGAAATGTTTGCGCGTCTCACACAAGACTTGTTCTCGTGTAATTTCCAACTTGTGTCTCTCCAGTTTCGGAAAGCAACCAATGAGGCTCATCGGTTCATGTCTGTGTGCCCATGTTGTCTGGTAAGAGTTCTTTAAGGTGCAACGGGCCGAAGCAGAACGTGCGCCACCAGGTGCCCAGATGTTCGGCAGATACTTAGGTATCGATTCCCGCGCATTCTTAGTGAGACATTCCTCCCCTTAAGTTTCTACACCAATCACGATCAGTTGTGAAGGTTGAAGTGTGTTACATGATGGGGTGACCTCTGGATCAGCACAGAACGAACTCCGGATGACCAGAATTCCCTGGGGTGGAATCATGTGTGCTGAGAGCGTATCATTTATATGATGCTTTATCTGGCGTCTATGGTCGTTTCCTACCAAGCAGAGGACTCGCGTAGCGAACCAACTAGAACCTATAACGACAGAGTGTAGGATATATCGAAGCTAGCTCTATTAGAGTATATTCTTAGCTAGTTTTCAGGGCTATATATAGTAGGCTATTAAAAGCTACCCCCACATCACCCTATTTATACTAAAGGTTACTACTTTTAATTCTTTATAATACTTTTATATAATATACTATATATATAAAAATTATATATTATATTTATTATTACTTATTATATATAATATTAATTTTCTTTAAGTATAAAGTTAAAAAACTTATAGTAATTTTTTTTAAAATAATTTTATTTAACTATTTTAAATTTATAACTTAGTTTAGTTTTAATTAAACTTTTTTTTAAAGTTTTTAAATACTTTTTTCTTTATTAATAATAACTTTATACCCTTACTCTTTTATAAGTTTACTTTAAAAAATATATAAGTTTTAATAATATTAATAGTTAATAGTTATGTTTTTAATCCTTTATATATATAAAATATATATAATACTTTTATATAATAGTAAGCGTTTAAAACCTAGCGTTTAAAATAATTACTAATTATAATAAAATATTAATATAGTTCGCCTATAAGTATATAGCTTTAACTTTATATTATATAAATAAAACTAAAAAGTATTACTTTTAATAGTATTATTAATTATTAATACTAATAGTTTAAAGTTAATAATTAGTAAAGTAGTTATATAGTAAAGTAGTTATATAATAAAACTTTAATAATTTTAAAATAATATTTATAAGAAAGTATAATAATTTTAAAAAGGGAGATTTACTTAAGAAACTTAACTTTTCTTTTTATTAATAATATTTATTTTATAGCTTTATAAGATAATTAACTAAGTAAGCTTATTTAAAAATATTATAGTTTTTATTCTAAGTATATAATTAATTAAATAATTATATTATTATAAGTACTTTATTTATAAAAGCTTTCTTATATAGTTTTAAAGAAATAAGAGAAATTTTTTTAAAAAGTTAAATTAAGATTATTTATAAAATATATAATAAATATAATATATATAAAATAAAAGTAAGAATAAAACTTATACTTCTTTTTTAAATATATTACTTTATTATTAAAAATCTTTTTATTACTATATAATATATAAAGAATATAGTTAAAAAGGAGGTATTATAAAAGAAGTTAAAGATTCTTTATATAGAGAAATATAAAGGTATATATTAAACAATTATTAACTTTATAAAGGAGGTATAAGGTAAGTAATTAAAAGGTTAAAAAGATAATAAATAAATAAATAGTTAAATAAAAAAGAATAAAGTAATTAAAGCTTTAATAATATTAAAGTTTATATTATATACTTTTAGTTTATTAATAAATAAACTAAGTTTTATTAATATAAATATAATATTTATAACTTTAAATTTAAAAGCTTTTTTTATATAAAAATATATTTAATTATTAATTATTATT